>CM032447.1:50840160-50967660 GCA_019049505.1 Pachyrhynchus sulphureomaculatus
GGACGTCGACATTGCGATATGGAGTGCGATTATTTTCTGAGTGCGACTAGTAGTGATACTAGATTTAGAATGTTCTCTTAGCGATGAGCTAGAGCATGGATAGCGATTTTTCCCGAGCGTTTGTCTGGATATTTATCCAGATATTTTTTTTTTTTTTTTGGCCTAGTGCTAAATGGTCTGACAAGACTTTTTCTTTTTAGTGTAAGTGTTTGCACTAGAATCATTTTTTTATTTTTTTTCTTTATTTAAGAATTTTATAAATTTCTTTTGCTGAAATAAAAAAAAAAAATTTTTCAGACAATCCTTAAAAGATTTTAAGGGGGGTGTTCATATTTTATTTCAGTTCATTTTTTTTTTGATTTAGACAAGAGTCTAGACAGTTATTTTTTTGTTTTGGTAACAATAACAGAGCTGATTCTTTTATATAAGAAGACCGCGATTGTTACTTTGAACAGGTATTTCTTATGTTCATGCAAGGATTTTTATTTGCTTTTTGATGTACTTAACCTTAGTGCTTAATTAAGTTAAGTCTAGTTATAAGATTCTTGTGTACATGCAAAAATTTTCATTTGGTTTTCATTGTACTTAATATTAGTGCTTAATTGAATTAAGTCTAGTAGTAAGGACCGAAGTTTGTAATTTTGTTTTAAGTTCTGACCTTAGTATTAAGTGATAGTGTACCATTTTGTACCTTTTCATCAGTAGCCTTAGTTTAATAGACTAGTGTAGTCTATTTCTTTTTGGAAGGGGGTAAATGTAACATTCATTTTTTCCTGGATTTTAAGACCATGCAATGTTACTGATTCTTCACTTCAAATTGTATTTATTTTTATTTTAAAATATCGACCGGTATATTAAACAAAAGTTTCAGGACATTCAGTATATACTGTGTGGTGCGGGTTGCTGATCGAACCTACCGCCAGGCCGCGATTGGCGAAATGTTTGACCCGGAGTTTTGATTGGAGCGTCCGGATATTACCGGTAAAAATCGCACGATTATTTAAGGGCCTGAGAAACTACCAGCGAGGCTTATTTCCATCGAGCCGCAGACCGGGGTCGTTTCCATCTAGCCGCCGACCAAGGCTTTTTTCGATCGAGCCGCAGACCAGGCAGTACCGTCTAGCCGAGAGGCTATTTTCCATCTAGCCGAAGTAGGCTAATTTTCTTCAGAAGCCGCTAAGTAAAAGTACCAGTTTCGACAATAAAAGCTGTAGTGAGCTTTCTAAGTGTTAAGAAAAAGTGTGAAATCGGGCGAAGTCCATCACAGCAGGACTGAAAAACAGTAAGTCAACAAAACTCCCTCCAATAGACTTATTTAAGAGCAGTGCATTAACAGCAATGTATAACAGACAAAAAAGTGAAGTGTAAAACACGATGTCTCGCCTTCGGGGGTTGTAAAAGCTTAAAGTTTAAATGTAACAACTACTATTTAGGCTAGAATTTTTTTGGTATAACTGTAAAGGTTAGAACTTTTTATTTTCATTTTAAAAACATGAATAAATTCTTTTTTTTGTTGATTAAAGCTAGTGTCTCACTGAATATTTATTTTTCTTTTCAGGATCAGTTGTGCTAGACTAATTTCTTTTTAGTAATATCCATAAAACACTTCAGTTTTTTCTCATTTTTCTTAGCTGAAGTTAAATCCTTTCTATTTTAAAATGAGTGGTGCCCAAAAAAAAGTCGTACAACTGAGGTTTCTTTAAAAATAGAATTAAATTCCAAAAAGACGTACAAAAATTATCTCTTACCCATATCTCTCCACCAAGGAAAACTGAGCTAGTATTTCTTTAATTTCTTTAGTTCTTTTAAAATCAGGTTTCACTCAATTCATTATCAGAAATTAAAGCGGGGCTGCAAGAAAATTGTGCTCAAGCTTGGGGCGTCCAGTATTTAAAAATGTTACAAAATGACGCAGTCTACATGGGGCGAAAAATAAAGCAAAATTAGCACACCTTACAAAATTGCGCTCAAGCGTGGGACAAACAACTTCTCACAGGGTACGGAAAAAGATGCCTCAAACTGAGGACAGTTTAGCATGTCATAAAAAGACGTCACAATATATATATATATATATATATATATATATATATAATATATATATATATATATATATATATATAATATATATATATATATATATATATATATATATATATATATATATATATATATATATATATATATATATATATATATATATATATATATATATATATATATATATATATATATATATATATATATATATATATATATATATATATGTATATATATATATATATATATATATATATATATATATATATATATGTATATATATATATATATATATATATATATATATATATATATATATATATATATATATATATATATATATTTATATATTTATATATATAATGCAATACTTGCGCACACTTTTCTTTGTATTATTTTTAAAAAAGCGCGAAAAATCGCTGTCCCTCCCCTTTTCTCGAAAAGTACTGGAATATTCTCTACAGCGTGTAGATTAAACGAAATTTATCACGAGTGCATTACCTTCAATAATTTATCTGGTATATAAAAAAAAACAAAAATTTCAAGGTCATCAGTTTTCAGTTGAGATTGGAAACAAACTTTGTTGAAAACTCATTTGGGGTGTTTTGTGAAGTCACTGAATATTTTATACCTCCGTAACAAAATTTTTTATTTTAAAAGCAATCAACGTACGGAACACTAATTGCGCAAGTTCAACTTGCACTTGACCGGTTATTTTATTTTATTTTATTGCTTACCTCCCGCCTGAGTAGAGATTTTACCCTTTTTCCTGTCCTGAGGATATCGGCGAGGATGTCGTAATACCCGTCAACGTTTTATACAAGTGCCGAAATATATATTTTTGTATTTCACAACACCTTTTAAACAACGCGGTAGTGCTGCAACGGATGTTATTGCATTTCTGCGAACAGCTACTACCTATGTACGTGGCCAGGCCAGATATACTTAAATAAATTAATAAATACCAACCTGCCGGGGTTTAACCCAAGACCTTCTGTACAGCAAGTAAGTTACTACGCCACGGAGTTACGACATACCGTTTTTGTTTATCTTCCCCGCCAAGCAAACAGTAGTTCCAGACATTGCTCATCTTTTATAATCAAGCTATCGTTAAAAAGATTTATCGTAGAAAATATCGGAATAAGATTTTTATTTCGATCGGGGATTCATCGAATTACCGCTAAATACGGGGTTTCTCATAGAGCAATCAGACTCGTAGTCATCTAAGCGTTAAGTTATCGTGACGTAATAATATTGCCAAATCATAAAAAAAATTACCTAAAGTTGGCAGTGTTGACAGAAAATGGAATAAAACAGTAAAGAACGAACATAATTAATATTGCCGGACCCTACCCGGCCGGATACCCCGGTGTTTCCGAATCCTAAAAAGTACTATCCATTACATCTCTAGTAAGAATCCACCTGTTACATCTATGTTACGAAGAAAAATATAACTAACATTATATCACATATTTTACGGTTTAATGAACTCAAATCTCTACTTGTATATGCATGACACATATTGTCCAAATTTGTCTTGTCTAGGGAGGAAAAATTTATTTTATTTCTTTGAAGTGGAAAGAGGACTAATATGTTTTTTTCGGTATAAAATTTCTTTAATGTTAACTTTTAGGGAAGAAAAATTCCTTCGGGTCTCCTTAAGAGCATGCCACAAAAAATGGTTTGAATGTTGTATCTAGCGGAATAAATAAAAATGTTTTAAAAGTAAATATGATATCTTTTTGGGCCGATATAAAAGAGTTTTAGAGATACGATATGAACACACGCATTTGCTAAAAAGGTTTAAATTTAGTCTGGTAAAAATTTTACGCTTCAGTTGTGTATGTGCTTGTTTTTTTCGACTTTGTAATCGATTTCTAAGTTAGCTACTGGCTACAAGCTGACAGACAAAACACCAAAAGCCTTAAAAAACCTGGAACAAATGTTCTATGCTTTTTAGGGGTATTTTTAGTATTCCATATAGAACACTTATAAGATCACTTCGGTGTCAGCCTGTCCGTCTGTCTATCACACTCTATTTTCTCCGAAACTATTTGATATAGAAAGTTGAAATTTGTCAATAATATAGGAATTGATGGCCTCATCAGAGCCGTGTAGCCTTGAAAGTTAAATTTTGACTTAGGGGTTAATTTTTGGGGGAGAAATTAGTAGTGAAAAAAAAATTACCAGGTCATCAAGTGGGGTGTCAAATGAAAACTTGTAAAAACACGAGTTCAGAAATATGGATAATGTAATAGTTCCGCACACTTTTCTTCGTATTATTTTTTAAAAAAAGTACTGACCAAAAAATTCTCCCTAGGGTGTAGATTGAACGAATTATCACGAGTGCACTAACTTTAATAATTTATTTGGTATATAAAAAAAAACAATTTCAAGGTCATCAGTTTTCAGTAAAGATCGGAAAAAAACTTATTTGTGATATATTTTGTAAAGTCATCGATCATTTTTATACCTCCAACGTACGGAACTCTAATTGCATAAATCCAACTTGTACTTGACCGGTTATTTATGGATAAGACATAGAAAGTATCAAAAAGTCTATTCGAGCATGTCATGACATTGCAGTGCAATATGCTACAGGAATAGAGTGGGAATTGACGTTAGAGCATATCAGCCGACCAGATCTTGTTTGTGAAGAAGTTATGTAATAAAATAGAAATTTTTATTATGTAACTTGGTATATTTTTCTAAAAATACGCAAATTTCAACCCTTTCTCTTTACCGGTCAGTAGCGCGCCTCAACCGCCCAAGATTTGACACTCCAAATATGGTAAATGGCAAGAATTCATGGAATATTTTTAAACTTTCCCTTGGTTCGATGTTTGTTTTAGGTCCAACGACCCATCTGACTGTGTTAAGGAGGTTTTTGTTATCAGTTTGGCTGGTATGGAAACTTACATCCCTACTTCGAAGAACGGCAAGCCTTGGTTCTACCAAAAATACAAAGAAGCTGTTGCTTCTAAACATCTTGCCTTGCCTAATGTCATAAATCGTTCATATCGGGAACAGTTGCAAAGAAATTATCGACGGAGAGACACAGTCAAGTCAAGTAAGATGGTAGATGCGATTCTAGCGATTCAACAAAAAAACGATACTATGTCTACGGCACATTTTAGTAAAAGTATCAGTCGACTACGAACTTTAATCTAATTCACGTAAAAATTCAAAATGAGTCGCTTGTTTATGCGTTGGTTCGAGGCAAGATTTCTTTGTTCCCTTCCAAAGGGGCCTAAAATGACACATTTCGCGGCGGCTGAATAAATTAAAAAGTCGGTACCCTTTGTAAAGAAGTAGGTAAATCGTTTTAACGAGACGAAAAATGTCGACGCCTTGTCAAAACGTGGCCCGGTAGGCAAAGTTACTCCGAAAGTCGAAAAAAAACGAATCATGTCTTTGTTTTCACAGGACACGAAATTGACGCTACGTCAAGGAGCGACAAAATTAAGAAAATCGGGTTTGAATCTGTCCGATGAGACCATTCGACAATATTTTCGGGCTCATGATGTCAAATTCCAAAGCACGTTGAAGAAACCTTTGCTGGGAGAAAATTACGTCGTGAAGCGGCTCCCTTGAACCCAGGATAAGGGTGGCCCTCACAATCGCCAACCCTATTGAAAACGTTTGGTCCTTTTTAACGAGAAAACTCGAAGGAAAGACCCTAAGGACTTCGACTCACTTGTCCGGCGCGATGCCAGGTGATTATTGATCTGGGAGGGGATTGGATAACTTACTAAAGTAATTGCGCTGTTGTTAGCACACCAATTGATGACATAAATGTGTTCTCGAATCACATTTTTTCAAGAATATGAGCACATGTTCTTATTTGACAGACTGTAAAAACAAACTTCTTGCTTGCCTCAACAATTCCAGGTCTTTTAGGTCAATTCCTAAGGTCGTTAGTAAAAATTTCACTAAAGTCACTATACCACCACTGACACGGTCAGATAAAACTATTGTAGCAACACCAGTTAAGAAATCCAACTTGTTAGCCGAAGTCTTTGTTTCAGATTCTACTGTCGATTTCCAAGGAAAAACACCACCAACTATTCCCATAGTGCAGTTAAGGATAAATAAATAAATAAACATTTATTTGCTTTTTTCGACTGATTCAGATGCACAATATAGCACAAAGACATAGTATAGGATACGTCAAACACAATTAAAAAATATATGTAACATATAAACATAAAAAATAGTAATCATTACATTATTCGCATCTGGGTACCAACAATCTCAACCTATATAAAGAGCTCATTTAATGAGTAATGTGCTTTAGGTATCAAGTATCTTCTTAGCTGTGATTTAACTTTACTTAGAGATGAGATTTTCCGTTAGTTTTTTTGGAAGTTTATTGTACTCGTATATCCGAATCCACATACATTGCGGACCATACCTACATAGGGGCTTGTGAAGTTCGTCTGCTTGCTGAGTGTTTTAAGAATGAATATTACTACGGACCTCGAATTTTTCAATATATCTTTTAACATACCCAGTGCTGCAAAAAATGTATATTCCATGAATATGTGCAGCATTACCCCAACATACAATTCCGTAAGATAGTCTAGAATAAACTTGGCCATAGTATAAAGTAAGAAGTGTAGTGTCTTTGACTATTGGTCTCAGTTGTCTAAAGAGATATACTAATGAATTTATTTTTTTACATATTTCTACTATATGTGCTTCCTATGTTAGTTTGTAGTCTAATTTTACTCCTAAAAAGTTTATTTGGTCTATTTGAACCACAGATATTTTATTTGGAAATTGAATAAGTAAACTCTCATCCCAGGTTACGGGCTTAGGGATATACTGTACTATTTTGGATTTAGCGAAATTTAATTTTAAATCATTGTTATATGACCACTGGCAGACTGCATTAACAATTCTCTGAGTGGCTGATTAAATCTCCTCTTTTTTAGAACTTACAATGGAGTTAGAGTCGTCCACGTACAGCACGGGACAGACGTTACTATTTAAATTACTGTTTGCTGTTGATGGCAGATCATTGCTCATTATAAGGAGATAGGAGACTCCCCTGGGGAAGTTCCCTGCTGTTTATGATCTCCCTAGCTTTTGTACCATCTGACAACTTTACTATTTGCCCTCTGTTAGATAGATAAGGTTTTACCCATTCTAAGACCACTGCCCTTTTTCCAACTTTCTTAAGTTTATGAAATAAAATATTATGGTCGACCGGGTCAAAAGCGCGACTATAGTCAAAAAATGCTCCCACTGTTTTGCATTTTCCATCCAAGGAATTCAGAATCATATTTACAGTGTCAAAAAGTGCAGATTCGGTACTTCTATTGAGGACAAATCCATGCTGTGAGTTAGATAATATTTTAGTATCTTTAAACAGATAAGGTGATAATATAGTTTGAAATGATTTTTCAAAAACCTTACTTAATTGATTTTGTACAGCCACTGGTCGTGGTGATCACCCTTACCTTTATAGACTGGTGTTATTTTCGACTTTTTAAGCTTCGTCGGAAGATTACCCGACTGCAGTGAAAAATTCACCAAGTACAGAAGAGGCTGTTGTATAACTTTAAAGTATTGCTTAATTAAGAAACCAGGAATTTTATCAAATCCCTGTGATTGCTCTGCCCTAAGCGACATAACGACCCGTAAGAGATCGTCATTATTAAGATTTCGTAGAAATACCATATACTATTGCCAATGGATTTGTTTTTCTAAACGGGTTTACGATTATTACTTGTTCCCGTCTCGACAAAGAAATTATTAAATAAGTTCGCCACTGTTAGGAAGTCATTACATATTTTACCATTTGCATCCTTTAAATTAGGAATAGTTTTATTATTCTGACCTTTTTTAAGATGAAGGTTAATCACTTCCCAGGCTGCTCTTGATTTATTAGTTGCACTGGATATTTTATTTTCATAGTAATTCTTTTTTGCATCGTTATTATTTTTTTGTATGTTTTTTTTAGCTTCCAAATATTTTTTATGAAAAATATGTGAATTTTTAAATTTATCAAGAATATAAAACTCTTTCATATACATAATTTGATAGGTAATGAATATCGGGTGTTACCCATCTCTTTTCATATTTATTTTTAACAACTTTTTCCTTGTACCCAAAGCACAACTCAAAGTAATGTAAAAGTGTATTATAAAAAACATCGAATGAATCATTAAAACTTAATGAGTTGCTATACACATCTTGCCATGATTCGTTTTGTAAATAGTATTTAAAATTCTCTATATTCTCATCAACAAAGTCTCTAAATCTTATTTTATTGTTTTGTTATGTTATTGTTAACGATATTAGGAACTTCTAAAGAGTATGGTATTGGTAAGTGTGGTCAGATATATCTATCACACTCTTGTCTATGACCCTGAGATCTGTATATATATTATCTATTAGAGTGACTGAGTGGTGTGTTATTCTAATAGGAATATCTACGAGGCTGGTTTGAAAAGTCCGTGCAAAAATAAAAACTACTTATGTGTTTGGGGTAAACCTTTTTTATTTTTCGACATAGTCTCCTTTTAGGCTTATACACTTCGTCCAACAATGTTCTAGTTTGTTGATCCCTTCCGAATAATAGGATTTGTCCAAGTCTGCAAAATATCCATTAGTGTCTGCAATCACCTCCTCGTTTGAATAAAATCTTTGTCCCGCCAGCCATTTCTTCAAACTGGGGAACAAATAGTAGTCCGAGGGAACCAAGTCTGGAGAATAGGGGGGATGTGAAACGAGTTGGAATCTTATTTCCATTAATTTTGCGACCACAACTGCTGAGGTGTATGCTGGTGCGTTGTCGTGATGGAAAAAGACTTTCCAGATAGTCGATGACGATTATCCCTTGCGAATCCCAAAAGACAGTCGCCATAACCTTTCCGGCCGAAGGAACGGTCTTCGCCTTTTTTGGTGCAGATTCCCCCTTGGTAACCCATTGTTTAGATTGTTGTTTGGTTTCAGGAGTATAGTAATGTATCCGTGTTTCATCCACAGTGACGAAACGACGCTTAAAGTCCTCCGGATTCTTATGGAACAGTTGCAAACCATCCTTGCAACACTTCACACGATTCCGTTTTTGGTCAAGCGTGAGCAATCGCGGCACCCATCTTGCGGATACCTTTCTCATGTCCAAATGTTTATGCAAAATATTATGTACCCGTTCAGTCGAGATGCCCACAGCACTAGCAATCTCACGCACCTTAACTCTTCTGTCATCCATCACCATATCATGGATTTGATCAATGATTTCTAGAGTCGTAACCTCCACAGGCCGTCCAGAACGTTCAGCGTCACTTGTGCCCATATGGCCAGTCCGAAAATTTTGAAACCACTTATAAACTGTTCTAATCGAAGGTGCAGAGTCACCATAATGTTTATCAAGCTTCTCTTTAGTCTCCTGAGGCGTTTCGCCTTCATAAAGTAATGTTTAATCACCACACGAAATTCTTTTTCGTCCATTTCTTGAAAATCACTCGACTTCCTTGATTCATACGAATGCCAAACACAAAGAAATAGACCAATATGGCTGAAACTTGGTGTGCGTTCATTCAAGAGATGCTACTAACTAAACATGACCTCGATACGCGCCGATGGTGCCATCTCTCGGACTTTGCACGGACTTTTCAAACCAGCCTCGTATGATGTGTTGAAAATTGAATAAGTTTAAAAGACTTACATAAGATTGTCCTAAGATATTAAGGTGAAACAGGTCTATATTGAAATCTCCCACTTATACGACATGTTTTGTCATTTTATCCACAATCTCCAGAAGTGCACCAGATTTATGCCCAATGCCCATATTATCTTTGACAGCGTATTATTGAAGCTAGATACCAAAAAAGCTTGTGGTGCTGACGGAATACCTGCCAGAGTATTCAAGAAATGCGCGAGCAAACTAACTCCAGTTTTCTGTAGACTTTTCAACCTATCCTACAGAACTCGAATATTTTCTTCTTGCTGGAAATACGCTACAGTTCAACCGATACCCAAAAAAAGGCAAAAAGACTTAGCCAAACAACTACCGATGAGTCGCTTTCAATAATATTACCTTAAAGTTATGGAAAGGGCTATCAATCAGTATCTTTTGAAATATCTAGAAGGATTCAATATGATTAGCGATCATCAGTATGGCTTTCGTAAGCAAGGATAAGGAGAAGAACTTATGTTTGAGACAACGCAAGTGAACACTTTAGAGAATCTCTAGCGGTTGCTTTTGATATAGTCAAGGCATTCGACTGTATTGAATGACGGATTGTTTGCTACTATTGTCGGGGTGTCAGAATTCTATCAACAGGTCTATTTTATTATTGTAATGATGATCTTACGCAAATAAAATATTGTTTTATTTTGCACACGTTATTATAAAAGTTTTGAAACTAGTGGAAATAGAAATTACAACGGTTGTATGATAAGTACCTGGCCTTGGTCAGAGATGGCGCTAATACTATATAAAAAATTATATTTTTCGTAAACAGAACCTTTCGCAAGAATCCTGTCAAATGTTAAAGTCGCTGCGTGATTTAGTTTGTGAGTGGCAGCCATTTAAATAGAACAACTTTTGTGATTTTATCACATTGGAAAAAATTTAAGGTATTTCTTACGAGTAAAGGTAGTTAAAGGTAGTTTTGCTTGAAATTTTGACAAATAATACGAGGCTGGTTTGAAAAGTCCGTGCAAAAATAAAAACTACTTATGTGCTTGGGGTAAACCTTTTTTATTTTTCGACATAGTCTCCTTTTAGGCTTATACACTTCGTCCAACGATGTTCTAGTTTGTTGATCCCTTCCGAATAATAGGATTTGTCCAAGTCTGCAAAATATCCATTAGTGTCTGCAATCACCTCCTCGTTTGAATAAAATCTTTGTCCCGCCAGCCATTTCTTCAAACTGGGGAACAAATAGTAGTCCGAGGGAGCCAAGTCTGGAGAATAGGGGGGATGTGAAACGAGTTGGAATCCTATTTCCATTAATTTTGCGACCACAACTGCTGAGGTGTGTGCTGGTGCGTTGTCGTGATGGAAAAGGACTTTCTTGTGGGCCAATCGCGGGCGTTTTTCTTGCAGCTCGGTTTTCAAACGATCCAATAACGATGAATAATATTCACCTGTAATAGTTTTACCCTTTTCCAGATAGTCGATGAGGATTATCCCTTGCGAATCCCAAAAGACAGTCGCCATAACCTTTCCGGCCGAAGGAACGGTCTTCGCCTTTTTTGGTGCTGTTCTAATCGAAGGTGCAGAGTCACCATAATGTTTATCAAGCTTCTCTTTAGTCTCCTGAGGCGTTTTGCCTTTCATAAAGTAATGTTTAATCATCACACGAAATTCTTTTTCGTCCATTTCTTGAAAATCACTCGACTTCCTTGATTCACACGAATGCCAAACACAAAGAAATAGACCAATATGGCTGAAACTTGGTGTGCGTTCATTCAAGAGATGCTACTAACTAAACATGACCTCGATACGCGCCGGTGGTGCCATCTCTCGGACTTTGCACGGACTTTTCAAACCAGCCTCGTAGATTTTAGCATCATGCATTCACTGCTTCAATATAAAGATGGTTTACCACGCCGTATTGCCATAATTAACTGTAAAAGTTTCAGATGTTTAACACGTATAAGACAGGATTCCCTACTTCTTCTTCGATCAAGAGCATGTATTTTTTACAATTTTTGTTGTCGTATGTGCACTAAAAAGTAAAAAGTCACAAAAAATTATATATACATAAAAAAAATTACTGTGCTATCGTTTGTTAAAATATGAATTCAGTTTACCACCTAGTTGTTGAAAAAATATTAGATAAATATTACTTTTTATTGAATTTTCGCTGTGGTAAGTAGCTTAAAGAAGACTGCTCGCGTGGACGCGGGCGTTCTTTCAAATTTCTAATAGTCCGGGAGCTCATAACCAAGATTTTGGACTTATCGAAAAGCGGCAGATAAATATATCACTTATTAAATGTGACAAACTGAACTAAAAAATACAACTTATAGATCCAAATTCCGGTTCCTGCCGTGGTTATGGAGGGGGGAAGTTACAAAAAATTGAGGGTAGGTGAACCCATCCCAGAGTAGCAGTTTTATATGTTATGAGGATACTGTAGCCTTAATATCTGCCACGGAGACCGGTCCTTTTGGGAGTAAACCTTTTTTTCTTGAAAAAAGTGGCAGATATTCGAGATATAGTTAGTTTGGAACCCAAAAAGAAGTGAAAAAATATTATGTGCCGTAGATCCTGAATTTCTACGAATTTTTGAACCTGTAGAGTTTTTTGACCCACCTGAACTCATTCGAGAGCTGCAGATAAATGAACCAGTGTTTGAATACTATAATACGAGGTGAAAGCCCGAATATGTGCCATTAAGTCCAGTTCCTGCTTTTATCAGCAGAATTTTTTTTATTTTTAATACAAAGTTTAAGTTATAAACGAATTGAGTTTTCCTATTCGCATTATTACCTAGCTGTGATGCATGAGTTCATATGTTTTTTGACATGTTAAATTTCTAATCCATTTTTGCTAAAAAATTATTAATCTTTATTACAAATAAATATTTTTTTTTTCTATAATAACTTAATATAATATTATTTAACTCCCCTGTTCATTTTTTCAAAAACTCAATTATTTTATTATTACTGACAATTTATTATAATTATATTAATTTTTCTCTTTGAGAATTAAATACAAATATTTTTATTTAATTGCATATATATAAACTGAATAGCTCTTAATTTTAATAAATTGGAAAAATGGATTAAAAATTCAGGCAGCAGGTCAAAATTTATCCAAAAAATTTAGGTAGAGTTCGTAAAAAGCTTAGATTTTCCTGTTATGGAGATAAATTTTATGAAATTCTGTTTATTAGCATAATTGTTTATAATGAATTGTTTATAACAATAAAAAGGTTAAGTTTTGCAAAAATAGACTTTGAATTCGTATTCAGTGGGTCGAAATACGTCTAAAAAAATTTGGGTGGAGTGCTTAATAAACTTAGATTTCGCTAGTAGAAAATAAATTATATGAAATTCCTTTTTTTAGATAATTGCTTAAAAAGTTGTTAATAACAATTAATAGGTCATTTTTTCAAAAAACTAATTGCAGATTGAATTTTGCGACCCAAAATAACATAAAGTACATTAGAATGGAGCCACAATGCTCAAAGTTTAAAAAGAACACAGTGAAACCCGGGTTGGCTGATGGAGTATTCGGTCATTGTTGTATTGGCATTAACCGAATGCGGCAAAAATTATTATACCTTTTAAATGTTTAAAATTTTAATTCTTGAGGTTTTTGGATTACTCTTATTGTCTGTCATGTTAAAAATCAAAAATTTCAAATGTACCAATGACCCAATATCCATGGCAGATATTCATTTTTCAGTCATATTTCACAGAAATGAGGCTACACCCAGAATATCTGCCCCTTAGCGATGGGTTCGTCCACCAACTTTTTCTTACAGCTTTAAAGTGCATTTCCAGGAACAGGAACCAGACTTGAGGCTTCAAATTACCTGGAGGGACTAAGGGAGGCATAATTAACAAAGTGATATATTATCTGCCACTCTTTGATGGGGTCGCATTTTCGTCGTGACTAATATATGCATCGTACTGATCTGACTTTCTTTTAAAAGACACTAGAATAAATGCGTGCCCCGCTCGATCATTTATTTAATTATAAATACTTAATAATATATTTTTAATAAATAATCCCAAGTATCGTTTTAATCAAACATAATTTTTATTGTATATGATGTAAAAAGTATCAAGGTTATTATAAATAACACGTGATTGCGTGCGGCGGAAAGCAAGCGAGAAGCTACGTTGCCACATTCATTATACTTTGAAAACCAAATTATTTCGGGTCTTTCTCTAAAATAATATGCATTTTAACAACTAATTTGAATATGAGAACGCTTTCCGCAAAATGGGTGCCGCTATTGCTAACATTTGACAATAAACACGTACGTGTGCCAACTTTTAAAGAATGTTTGGCGATGTTAAAGCCCAATCAGAATGTTTTTTGGCGTTAATTCATAAGTGTTGACGAAACATAGATTCATCACAGCACACCAGAGACCAGTCCAAGCAGTGAGTTTTCTGCGGCGTTCCGGCGCCAAAGAAGGCCAACAAAGTCATGGCCAAAGTGTTTTGGACCGCACGCGGCATAATCCACGTCGATTACCTTAGAAAGGGCAAGACAATTAACGAAAAGTATTATGTCAACTTATTGGATTGTTTCAACCGTGCTGTGAAAGAAAAACGTCCGTATTTGGCGAAAAAAAATTCTCTTTCATCAAAGACAATCCTCGTGTGCACACTTGTGTCATCGCCATGGCCCATAAGTTGGGATACGAATTGCTTCCGCATCCACCATATTAGCCAGATTTAGCCCCCAGCGATTATTTCTTATTTCCGAATATGAAAAAATAGTTCGGCGGAAAAAATTGTCATAACCGATGAGGTGATTGCTGATACAAACGCCTATTTTGAAGGGTTGGAGAAATCCTATTTTTTACTTGTGATACAGAACACAGAAAACGTTGGACTAGGTGTATCGAGCTAAAAGGAGATTATGTTGAAAAATAAAATAAATTTTACACATAAAAATGTTTTTTTGTGAAGGCCCGGTACTTATCATACAGCCCTCGTATTTTGTTTGTTATTTTTCTTACCAATTTCATTTATGTCGATGGGATGACCTTTTTAAAGAAAAGTCTTGTTTAAAAAACTTAAATTTGAAAATTGGGCAACATAAAATTTGAAAGGCAATATTTAGGCGTTTTAAAATAAGCAGCAGCTAAAATTAACTACTTAAGCTATCTTTCACTTTGTACATCAAATGCAGTCGCAGAAGCAAAACTAATCTTATTTGTAGATGATACTGAATATTCCAATATCACAGAAAATTTTGAAAGATCTGAGGCTATCCTTTCACAAATACAAAAAATGTTCCCTAAATATTATTTAACTTAACTTAAATAACTAGTTAATTATTAAAAAGTAAAGTATCATCTGAGACATTGTTCATATAAATATATTTTAGAAACGTTTTTTTTTTTGCTTTGAAGGTATACAGAAACAACTTCAAACCTCACCTCTGTTAATACTTTCAAACTAAATAAAAGTCCCGAAGTGGCTCCACATTTCTCGTAAAATTGTTTACTGTATTAGTGGAAAGTAGTTCAAGCTTGTCATGAGTTAACCGGAAAGTCTACTCTTTTAAAGGAGCTTTTTCCATTTCTTGTTGTTTTTCCCTTGGGGTTCCTTTTTACGTGACCATTTATACCTTTTCATCATGAGCACAGAAAATATTATTTTCTAACAAACACAATTGACTTTTGGAGGTAAAAAAGAGAGAAAGAAGAAATTTTATCTTTTAACACATTACCAGCCTAGACAAGAATATTTTCTTTGGCATAGCAAAGAACTCACTGATACAAGGAAATTTATTAATATGCTGTATACCAAAAGGTTAGAATTTATTTTTGTGGACTTATCACACTCATCACTAAGGCGATATAAGAAAGGCGTCTGCGTAAAAACAGCGTTTCACGTTAGAGGAATTGACATGTTACTGATTTACGATGATATCCAACAAAATAATATTTTTTAATATATCTCTTTTTTTCTGTTTTATTGGCCTCACGAACTTACCGTATTAGCTGCGAGCTTGTATATTTTAAATTCTGGAACGTCACAACACTCAGCCGCCAGCGCAGGATTCATAGAAAGGTATATTAAATTATTTTGTTTAAAACAAAGGTAATTATACTCCACTTTTGTATCAATTTTCATTGAAAAACACCACCACAATTTCCAGTGTGCAATCGCAAATGGCTGATACCATTTTCAGACAGTATGTCATAAGACATATTTTAATGAACTAAACACCAAAACGGTTTTAGTATACAAAAATGTACCAACTACTTACTAACACCAATTCTTACAGACATTTTTACAGGCTATCCCTACAGGAATTTTGTTGGAAATGCGTTCTAGTTTAGGCGATACTTAAAAAATGCAAAAACTAAGGCAAACCATAAAGGAATCGCATTGCCATCAGCAATATCGAAAATTATGGAAAGATTCTCATTCAACTACATTGGTACCGGAATTTTTTGCATACTGACATTACACAACTGTATCACTGCAACACCAATCACTTTATTTTTGCACCTGACGCGCGTTTCGCTACCTACCATATGTTAGCATCTTCATTGTCAAGCATCGCTCCTGATCATGCTAACGTGGTTAGCGATATGCACGGTGAGGACAAAGTGAAGTCAATCAGCACTTTTGAAATATCTGGATGGATTCTATTATTAACGAGCCCCTGTTTTGATTTCGTCAGCAAAGATCTTCTCCTTCTTACGACGCCGTCTCCTCACGAAGGTTGGCGATCCATATAGCTAAAAGTCCTTTTTTTACCAAAAAAAACCCTAGTAATACCAATTACTAACCTTGCCTTATTATAGAATATCGATAATTCAATTACACATCCATATTAGTTTAAGTTTAGCCAGCATAACTCATCAGTACTTTGCATTTAACCTTAAATCGCCCAATATATTTCCAACATCAATACTCGAACTTGACACAGGTGTTTCAATACATATAACAAAGGCTGCTGTTGCGAAATAGTCTACGGTGTCGAAAATTGAATAGTTCTCATGCCATTATTATCATACAAATGAATAGGAAGAGAATCATCTCTATTTTTAGAACAGAACGATATGGATAATAAAAAGGTCGAAAGTCAGATGTAACGGTAAATACGGATAGGAGAGTATAATGTTAAATCAGAGATAAAACGAGAAAATAATACTCTGTAAAAAATAATGACATGGATAATTTTGGCTTCAATTATAACCACAAATTGTGCATGCAATTATAGACAAATTATGTAGCCTGTAACGAAGCTTTTATGTAAATTTCCATAAAGTTATTTAAACAAGATTACATAAGTACGAGGCTGGTTTGAAAAGTCCGTGCAAAAATAAAAACTACTTAGGTGTTTGGGGTAAAAATTTTTTATTTTTCGACGTAGTCTCCTTTTAGGCTTATACACTTCGTCCAACGATGTTCTAGTTTGTTGATCCCTTCCGAATAATAGGATTTGTCCAAGTCTGCAATATATCCATTAGTGTCTGCAATCACCTCCTCGTTTGAATAAAATCTTTATCCCGCCAGCCATTTCTTCAAATTGGGGAACAAATAGTAGTCCGAGGGAGCCAAGTCTGGAGAATAGGGGGGATGTGAAACGAGTTGGAATCCTATTTCCATTAATTTTGCGACCACAACTGCTGAGGTGTGTGCTGGTGCGTTGTCGTGATGGAAAAGGACTTTCTTGTGGGCCAATCGCGGGCGTTTGTCTTGCAGCTCGGTTTTCAAACGGTCCAATAACGATGCATAATATTCACCTGTAATAGTTTTACCCTTTTCCAGATAGTCGATGAGGATTATCCCTTGCGAATCCCAAAAGACAGTCGCCATAACCTTTCCGGCCGAAGGAACGGTCTTTGCCTTTTTTGGTGCAGATTCCCCCTTGGTAACCCATTGTTTAGATTGTTGTTTGGTCTCAGGAGTATAGTAAGGTATTCATGTTTCATCCACAGTGACGAAACGACGCTTAAAGTCCTCCGGATTCTTTTGGAACAGCTGCAAACCATCCTTGCAACACTTCACACGATTCCGTTTTTTTGGGTCAAGCGTGAGCAATCGCGGCACCCATCTTGCGGATAGCTTTCTCATGTCCAAATGTTTATGCAAAATATTATGTACCCGTTCAGTCGAGATGCCCACAGCACTAGCAATCTCACGCACCTTAACTCTTCTGTCATCCATCACCATATCATGGATTTGATCAATGATTTCTGGAGTCGTAACCTCCACAGGCCGTCCAGAACGTTCAGCGTCACTTGTGCCCATATGGCCAGTCCGAAAATTTTGAAACCACTTATAAACTGTTCTAATCGAAGGTGCAGAGTCACCATAATGTTTATCAAGCTTCTCTTTAGTCTCCTGAGGCGTTTTGCCTTTCATAAAGTAATGTTTAGTCACCACACGAAATTCTTTTTCGTCCATTTCTTGAAAATCACTCGACTTCCTTGATTCACACGAATGCCAAACACAAAGAAATAGACCAATATGGCTGAAACTTGGTGTGCGTTCATTCAAGAGATGCTACTAACTAAACATGACCTCGATACGCGCCGGTAATGCCACTCTTGGACTTTGCACGGACTTTTCAAACCAGCCTCGTATATAGAATCAACATTTTTAAATAAATAAATATATATATATATATATATATATATATATATATATATATATATATATATAATAATTTTTTTGTTGAACCTTTTGTTTACATAAACTTGATTGGTTTTTCTTGGGTACTTAGGTTCTTTTGGAAAATACAAACTAGTTTATTTGACGTTTCGCCTTTTTTTTAGGCATTTTCAAAAATTCTTTTTATTTTTTAATATTCATTCTAAAATTAGAAAATACAAGGTTAAAATCTTTTAAGTCAAATTACATTAAACCAGTTGCATGGAGACATTTTACAAGTATCCTTGTTACTGACTTGAATATTTGAACCATCCATTAAATCAGTTTTTTTTTAAGTTAGATTAGGTCCAATTATGTGAAGTGAATGAAAGAATTAAATCAAACCAACAATAATGGTGACGTTCTTCATTACCCACAAATTTAAAAGATGTACACAAACTTGTAAAAAGCCAACCATAATTTATGGTGCATCCAGCTGTATTTTCTAAAATAAAAATTAAAAATTTAGCGTTATTAATAAAATAAAAATGGGAACAACTGACCTCTCAATCTGACAGATAATTCAGCGAACATTTTCTTTGAAGTATAGGCCTAACATTTAGACAGCAGACATAACTACGTAAAATACATAAATAGAAATAAAAACACTTATCTTCTTAAGCTGTAAATACGAATTCATATGATGTAAAGATTTTGAACACCACCATCAATCATCTCTTAACAGCACCAACGAAACTAAACACTTAAATTCCTTCTTCGACAGCATCAAATAACAGCGTCAGTGTGACGACGCTACGCAGGTGTGAATACGATTTATGCATTTTATAATATCAATATTACACACCAACATGGAAAGTTATAATAATGCATAGACATATGTAACTTTATCGCTTAACTTAAGATTTTTCTTTCTTCTGGGTATAAATAAATATTTGTGTAAAATTACCTGGAAAATTAATTTTTTCCATGATTTCTTACGTAGTTTCACATACATTTTTTACAATACATTATTCAATATATAATGTTACCAAAAATTATGTTCTTTCTGAAAATCTTTGAACAATATTTTTATGTGGAGATGATAAATGTCGAGTTTACCTGAAGCTGGAAACAACTTAGAAAGTGTGAATAAAGTCAATCTCATCTGAATCCCGAGACATCCGGGTTTGAGGGAAATATATTCGTTGATCAACTGGCAAAGGAGGGTGCAGAGTTGAACTTCATGAGACTGCCTTCTGCAGATATTGCTTATGAAATAGCGAAAAGGATAATGTTCAACTGGTCAGAGGAAAGTGCTTATCAATACTGGTGCAGACTACCAGGTTTTACATATGCAAAAGTGTGTCTAAGTTGTACAAAGAAACAGACAACTAACTACTGAAAATGGGCAGATAAAAGCTCACGGCTTTAGGAGGGCTATACACTGACTATTGTATCCTCTGGTTTCATATGCAAAAACTGGGGCAGGTTTAAAATACCGAGAGGATGAAACGGCTAAAGACGTGCTCTGTGAATGCCCGGCATCCAACAGTGTCAGGTTTTTACATTTGTTAGATAAACAAGCAGGACCTGTTTGGTAAAATCTAAAATGTAGGAGTGGGCCACCAGTAGATAGAAGAGAAAGGCTACAAAACTCAATCTCTGCATATATCTTGAACTAAAATAGCTACTTTAAAATACTTATGTATAAGGACAATAACATTTAGGAAGTTAACTTTTTAAAAATAATTAAACAATCGAAGCTTCTATATAGACTTTCAACATACAAACAGTACAGACATTTAACTTAGTGGTCCAATTCTGTAATACTATTTTTTTTTTTTCGTATTCTTTTTCTCTTTCTTATATGTGAACAACTTATGACCTCTAACAAATGCAATAAAGACAAAAAATTCTTGTTCTCATAGTCGTTTTGTTTACAAAATACACGTAACTATCTAGAAAGAAAATTTCAACCGCTCTGCCGTCTCTAGCATGTTTAAAAATTTACATTTTTTACAAAAACATCTCGAAGTAAAAATAGATATCGTATGTATTCTCTAAAACGATCGTTCTCAAAGGACTTGTTTCTTCCATTTGGCTGATAAAGAATTTTAAAATATATCAAGGGACTTACTTTACGATTAACCTTTTATGCACTTTTAGAAGTCATATTTTGGACTATTTTTACTATTCTTGCTAATGAATTCTATTCATGAAAATATTACATTTTTGCTTTTCTTTACTTCTTAGGGTTCCTAGATCACGAAAAACATAGTCACTCACTTCCGTCGATGTGTCTCTCGACCTGTTGGCCTGATAACTATCGACTACATTGAGATACCAATTTTAAATAAATAAGCTTATATTTTATGAAATCAAATATTTTTCTAAAAAAGTTTGTTAAAAAAATCCACCGGTGTCAAATCAAAGCTAGGTTGAAACCAACTCAAATCATCTCTTTCTAAAATCAGTTTATTTGCAAAAATTTTTGAATGACTGATGGAAGTGTGTTTAGTGTGCGATGTCCATCCATCCTACTTAAAACGTCAAAAATTTTGTGGAGCAAGTGTGAAGAAGATCACGTGCGCTCCGGATTAATAGTTATTATGCATTTTCTGTATGTATTAAAAGCTGCTTATTACTTTAAAAAAGTCCGTCACTACAGGTGAATGTAAAGGTTCTTGATACTTTACTCTTGTATCTGTCCGACTGCAGTAAACTGCGATCCCACTTCTGGAACCGGGCCTGGAAATCATTTTTCGGGATATTCTTGAGCAGCTATCACAGAAATCAGTTATATTATAGAATCTTAGTCCTTTCAAAGCATATTTTAATTTTGAAATTTTTCACAAATGACATGAAGCTGAGTCAGGTGAAAAGGATGAACTAATTAGGCATTAGCTTGTGTGGCAGTTTTTTCAGAATTAGTACATTGTGAGTTGGTGCATTGACGTGAAGATTAATACACTTGTTAGACCAGATTTCGGGTGTCCTTCTTAGAATATAATGTGTGTGAGTGTGATATGAGTACCATTTTTAAGCGAAATGAAACTAATGATTTTGAAACACCAATTTTCATCATCTGTAGCTAGTCCTGAAAAGAGGTATGCAATCGAGGAAAAATCACTCAAGACATCCAGCCGACGTTACTTCCGCTGTTCATTTATCAAGATTTGAGGCTACAATTCACAATAATTTTTCTCCTACTCAATTTTTCAATTAAAATTAGCATATTTGTTTCTTCGTTAATCTACAATTCTTTAGGAATCAATTTTCCACCTAATAGTCTGTTCGACGGTATTACGGTCACCTTTTAAGTTTTTTTTAACGACCACTAGATAGCGCTATTGAGATGTGACATTACCATTATTGTAAAATGACATTTGTTATTGTTAAAATAACGGCAATTCAGAAATTGGCCAAGTAGCTTGTTTACAGTTAGCATTAAAAAAAAATTTGTGAACAAATGGAAATTTCACATGAAGGTTTTCGTTGATAGATTTTTTACGATTTTAGTAAAGGCCTAACTCAACAACAATGCTTCGAATCGCTTCGTTTAACTTTTGGTAAAGAATCACCATCAGAAAGGACTGTTTACAGTTGGTTTGCAGAATTTCGTCACGATCATGAATAATTTGAGAAACTCAAAAAGAGGCTCGTATCAGTTGGTGTAAGGAAATGCCTAAAAAATTCGACCGAGGACATACAAAATCCGTATACAACATCATAACACGAGACGAAACTTGGATATATTTGTTCGAGCCGGAGAATAAGCAACAATCAACTATTTGGGTGTTCCAAGATGAACCCCATCCGACAAAACTTCCAGGGAAATGATCGCTTGTTTCTTTAGTTATACTGGACATTGTTGCCACCATTGCATTAGAGGATTAAAGAAAAGTTAATACTCAATGGTATACAATAATTTGTTTGCCAGAAGTCATCGATGAAATCATTAGAAACAAGCGAAAACGTCGCATCATTCTTCATCATGACAATGCCAGCTCTCACACGGCAAATCAAACAATTGATTATTTGACGGAGAAAAAACATCGAATTAATGTCTCATTGCCCGTATTCACCTGATTTGTCGCCTAACGACTTTTTTTGTTTCCGAATACCAAAAAAAAACATGGACAGCGATTTTCATTACCTCAAGATGCTGTTGAGTCTCTTCAAAAGCATGTTTTTGAGGTACCAACCTCGAAGTGGAAACATTACTTCGAGATCGAACGCATGCAAAAGTGTATAAATCTTAACAGCGAATATTCTGAGAAACAAAAAAATGATCTGTACAATTTTTTTTTCTTTCGTTGTTTTTGTTAAAACTTAAAAGGTAGCCCTTGTATAATATTGCTGCGATGGCTTTTTCTATGCAAAATTTTCAAATATCGGTAGAAATGTAAATAGATATTTCCTGAAAGTCATAAAATATTTCCACTTGAAGTAGAGATTTCGTTCGGGACCCGAATATGTTAGACATAATTTTAAATGTTTCAAGTATTCCCAATAGAGAAAAGAGCTCCTTTGATAACATACATTTTAGATAGGACATGTTTATTTTTATATTCTTCTGTTGTAGAAAGTCTAACTGTGTAGTCTCTAAAATTTTAATGCCAAAAACTTACTTTGTAATATGATGTCTATTTATTGTCTTTTATAATGTGATACATGGTTAGAAGCTACGCTTTATAAGTTATTAGGGAATCTTACGAAAATAACTTTTGTAATAAAAACCAGGGCTCCTCTTGTTTTCGTCTCGACGCGATCCTAGACTAACAGTGGACTCAAGGAAGGGCGACTGGAAAAGATGAGTTATGATTTGGTTTAATGTCTGTTAAGTAAGAACGTATCGGCGATAATTCATTTTTGGTAGATGCGATTCTAGCGATTCAACAAAAAATCGATAGAGGGAACCTTTGTCTACGATGCATCTTTGTAAAAGTATCAGTCGATCTCGAACTTTCATCGAAATCACGTAAAATCCAAAATGAGTGCGCGTCAATTCGAGGCAGTCTTTCTTTGTTTCCATCCAAAGGGGCCTAAAATGACATATTCCGCGGCCGCTAAATATATTAAAAAGTCGGTATCGTTTGTGAAGAAGTGGGTAAATCGTTTTAACGAGGCGACGACTTGCCAAAACGTGGCTTGGTAGGCTCAGTTTAGTCAATCCGAAAGTCGAAAAACGAATCGTGTCTTTGTTTTCACGGGAACCGAAATTGACGCTGACGACCAAGAATGGACTAACTCGATTACTGTTCCACTGCGTAAGAAACGCACAATATACATCTGCGCTAAGTACAAAATAATATACCCTTGTCAGCAAAGTTCTGATCTACATACATACTTCAGTCCCGCTTATCTAACTTCGTTAATCCAAAAATACCCTTAGAACAAGCGCATTTTGTCAAAAATAAGGGCTGCATTATCTGCAACATAGTTGAAAAGTCAAGAGAGGACTACGTCCCTGTAATAGTTTCTTTCATAGATTTTGAAAACGCCGTTGATAGTATCAAGTTTTCCTATCTTTGGGTTATATTACAAAGGATTAGAGTCCCAAACCATCTGAACAAACTAATTTCCAGCTTATATAACAACAGCACAGGTGTAATTAAGATGAAAAACATATACTCTAATCATAAGACTTCATGGAAGGCAAAGAAGAATTATTAGATTAAATTCATTTTAAAGAATATTTGATCGCATCTTAAGTGAAGCAATATTTAAACAAAAAAAATCTGCAGAAAGAAAAGGAAACTACGAAAATGAAAAATTGGAAATTCTTTCGTATGTCGAAGGTATCTTACTCTTACGAAAATTAAATGAAAACCAATATTGACTATTTTTTTGATTTTCGAAAATCCAAGAAGTTCTGTAACTATAAAGATCTTGGCAAAATTTATTATAGGATTCAAAATACTTTAGAGGACATAATGTAACTTATGAACAAACAATAAAATTATTTGGACTGAGTACAACTCTTCAATAAAATTGTTTGGACAGATGACTCAGTTTTCTGAACAGCCAAAGATTTTAATAGAAAAGATCTAGAGTGAATATGTAATGCGGATAGTTGTGAATCAATGGCATGTTGGAATATCTCTAAGTGGCAATATATTTCCCAATCTGCGATTTGCTGACGATGCAGTATTAATATCATTAAATGTACAGGAATCAGAGCAATTATTGCAAAGATTAGAAGAGGATAGACAGGGATACGGACATAAATGAGATCAAATGCCGTAGTCAACTTAGTCAAACTGCAATGTCACAATTGAGAAACATTTGGAAGCACAGAAATATTACGAAAACAACGAAAATTAAACTTGCAAATACACTTACATACTCAGTCTTCGAACGTGCTTCTGACACATAGATCATTCACCAAGCAGATCTAAGGCGAATTGAGGCATTCGAGATGCTGTGCCGGCGTGGAATGCTTCGAATATTTTGGGCGGTTAAAAGAACCACTGATCCACCCAGTGTTAGACAGGAAGATACCATTTTCCCAAAGTTATTTACCCTCGCATTGGAAGATGTTTTTAAAAAACTGAATTATGATGAAAAGGGCATCAAGATAGATGGTAGGTACTTAAGCCATCTGCGCTTTGCGGACGACATTGTGCTTATTAGCCAAAACATAACAGAACTACAAACTATGTTAAAAGAACTTCAAGAAAAATCCGCAAAAATTGGAGTAACAATAAATATGTGTAAAACTAAAATCATGACAAAGGACGAGGTAGATGTACATTATTGTACATATAGGAGGACAAGTTATTAAAAATGTCGAGGAATATGTATAACTAGGTCACAATATCAAATTAGGCAAAGAAAATCAAACTGCCAAGATAAGTAGGCGTGTTCGTTTAATATGGGCAGCCATAGATAAAATGACGCATATTTTAAGAAATGAGAAAATTCCGATAAATTTAAAAAGAAAAGTATTTAACACCTGCATATTACCAGTAATGACATACGGGATGGAATCCACGACGCTCGCCATTAAATCAGCCAACAAACTCAGGACAACACAAAGAGCTACTGAGCGAATAATGCTAGGAATAAGTCTCAGAGATCATATCACAAATGAGAATATTAGGAATAAAACAAGGGTTGAAGATGTTATAAAACGCATTGCTCATTTAAAGTGGAAATGGGTGGGCCATATTGCACGACAGGATGATTCAAGATGGACAAGGCATATTGTACAACGGAGACCTCGCCTTCATAAACGCAGTGTTGGTAGACCTCAATTACGCTGGCTAGATGACATCAAAAACAATGTAGGGAACAAATGGCATCAGATAGCACAAAACAAAAAATTATGGTAGAGTATTGGAGAGGCCTATGTCCAGGAGTGGACCGTGAAGGGCTGTTAGAAGAAGAAGAGAAAAAGAACCAATGCGTCTATTTTATAAGAAATCCAGCCAACCCAGAGACTATCCAGTATGACATATTAAAGAATATTAAGATTTTTCGGTCACATCATGCGTAGCGGCTACATAGGAAGACTGGTGGTTCAGGGAAATACTGAAGGTAAAGGAAGAAGGGGAAGATCACCCACTAGATGGACAGATGTTGTCACAAACCTGTTAGACAGAAACACGGAAAACGTGCACAAAATAACCTAAGATAGATCCCGATGGAAAATCACAATCAAAAGAGCAAATAATCAACAAGAAATCAATCATGAGTAGTACTGAAATCACTACACGTTGAATACGATGATGGATAAAAAAAGAAGTGTTGTCAAATCTCTAAAATTTAAAATTCATTGGTTCACCGTCTGTCACAACTGAATATTTTCTAAAGTTGTACTTTAATAAATTATATATAATCATATATACCCTGTCATCGAAATTTTTCTTCTTCTTCAAGAGCTCTATCCGTTTCGGACGTTGGTTATTAACATGGCAATCTTGACCCTCTTGGCAGAGCTTCGAAACAATTGCTTAAGTGTATCTTAAGTTATATAGCCAGGAATGTCTTCTCCTTCCTAGACCTCGTTTGCTATCGATCTTTTCCTATATTACCAGCTGCAAGAGACGGTATTTATTGTGTCTCATGACATGGCCCTTTAATTGTGAGTGGGATTTCTTTATCATTACCTATTTGGCGCAGAACTTCTAACTTGGTGATATATTCGGGCCACGAAATTTTCAGAATGCGGCGGTACACTCGCATCTCAAAGGCTTCAACAATTTTCATTAGTCTTTCCGTCATTGTCGACGATTCTACACCGTATGGCAAAATAGGGAATACGGAGCATTTGGTTAATCTACTTTTAGCCTGAGCGACAAATTATTGCATGTAAATAGTCTTCTCAAACGATTGAAAGATGCTCAGGCTTTTCGATTCTTGATTTTACTTCGACAGAGTGGTCCCACTTTGCATTAACCACTGTCCCCAAGTATATATCAGATTTCACCGGCTTAATTATTTAGCTATTTAACTGAAGCTGTCTTGCTGCTTGTTGAGATTTGTCTATTATCATCCATTTGGTTGTAGATATTCAGGTGGAGCACATACGCTTCGCTAACCGCCCTTTCAACAAAATCTTCAGTTCATCGGTGTTACTGACAAGCAAGACGGTATCATCGGCGTTATCTTGATGCCTTTGTTTGTTAGGTCCCTTTAGTGCAGAGGTGTCAAACTCAATTTTGCAGAGGGCCATATATTAAATTTAGAATGTGTAGGCGGGCCAGATTCAAATAAAAAAAATGTACTGAATTATTATAACATTTTATTTATTTAATTATATAGTATATAATATACGGTTGTTAAAAATTATGATTCTTCATTGCGATCGCGGGCCTTATTGATACATCCCGGGGGCCGGATGCGGCCCGCGGGCCGTATCTATGACATCCCTGCTTTAGTGCTTTATTAAATATTTTCTCGGAGTGTAGGTGAAAGTCGAAATTAAGGAATATACAGACAAATAAGAACGTGACCCTTCGTATTCTTGAAAAAATGTGTTTCGAGAACATTGTTTGCCATCAATGTATTTTTTGGTGTGCTAACAACGACGCAATTACCTTAGTAAGTTGTCCAATCACCTGGCATCTTCGAGGCATGCTATCGACGAGATTTTCTGTATATTCTGCAAATTTTTCGAATCTCGCGAGACAACTGATTCAAAGTCTTTCCTCCGAGCTTTCTCTTTACACGGGACTAAATGTTTGCAATAGGATTGGCATCCGGTGACTGTGAAGGCCACTCTAATATCTTATCGTGGGCCCATGCGAGCCGTTTCGCGACGTGATTTTCCCTCAGCAAACTTTCTCCAACGTGCTTTGGAATTTGACATCATGATCACGAGGCTGTTGTCGAATAGTCCCGTTGGATACATTAAAACCCGGTTTTCTTAATTTCACCGCTCCTTGACGCAACGTCAATTTCGGGTCCAGTGAACACAAAGACACGATTCGTTTTTCGACTTTCGGGGTGACTTTGCGTTCCGAGCCACGTTTTGGCATGTCGTCGATATTTTTCGTCTCGTTAAAATGATTTACCCACTTTTTTACAAACGATACCGAACCCTTTAATATATTTAGCAGCCGCGGAATGTCTGATTCTAGGCCCCTTTGGATGGGAACAAAGAAAGACTACTTCGAACCGACTCACAAATAAGTGACTCAATGTTGGATTTTACGTGATTTCGATGAAAGTTCGGATACTTTTACTAAAATGCGTCGTAAACGAAAGTTCCCTCTACCAATTTTTTCTTGAATCGCTAGAATCGCATCTACCAAAAATAAATCATCGTGGATACGTTCTCACTTAACAGACTCTAAACGACAATAAATGACAACGCCGGTACGTATCTACAGCCGGTTTTACTAGCAGAACATGTTTGATTATTCCGATTTTAAGAAGCGCTGGACGATCCGGAGTTACTGTAATTTTTTTCCTTAGGACATTGTAAGAGATCTGTGTTAAACGCACTTACTGAAGTTTCTTATGCATCATTGAATTGGTGGAAAAAGATGTTATAATTGGCATACTCTGTCTATTTTTTTTTTTTCTGTCTGGAATAAAAACAAAATATGTTCTTTACTTTTAAGAACGATATTTTCTCAGTATACTACTATATCCACATTTACCATCATATTTTACCTTTAACTTTTTCTTTTCTGGCTAAAAGCAACATTGTATTTATGAAAAGGTCCTTAGATTACGCAAAATGTAGTATAATTTTCAACTTTAGCCGATCTGTCGGTCTCTTGGCGTAATGGTTTCCAAAAGAAACTAGGTATAGTGAAAGGTAAGTGTGTGATAGAACTGGATAATTTTGTGAAATTGATTATCATCTTTTGTATCACTTACTTTCCGCTATCTATACAGTTATACACTACCAATAAAGTTCACGTTCGTTTGTTCAGAAAGATTTTCCATATGGCTAGCGTAGGGTGTAATAAAATAATGCCGCGCTCAAAAAGGTATTTTTTCTAAACTGTTATTAATGCGGTCTTAAATATACTTAGATAACACAATCACACGAAACATAATATGTTTGGTAAATTACATTAGTCGCTATTATTTACACACTAATTAAGGGACACATGGCTAGATGCCATGTTCCAATATTTATTTGTCTTCGGATATTAGGTCAACTTGGCGTGATGGGTTCCTGAAATTAGTTGGACGTTTCATTAATATAAAATGGACTAGACTGCTTTCATGTCTGGGTCCTTTTTCTCACTTATAACATACTCTGCACTTGTTTGTTGGTTGGTTGCTTGGCTGTAGGCTATGTAGACGATTGTGCCTGTTTGTACACTGCAGCTGCTTGAATTATTGTGTTCCCCTCTCAAGAGAGGGTTTCATGAGCGAGAAAGTTTATTAACTGCCTTCCAAGGATAATATTTAAAAATATCAAAAAATACAACTTATGAACAAAAATATGCTAAATAAAACTTATGAAATACGAATTCCTTAACACATATGTACATATATATATATATATATATATATATATATATATATATATATATATATGGTGTTATGAAACACACACACACATATATATATATATATATATATATATATATATATATATATATATATAGGGTGTTATGAAATTCACTGCATATATTGAAATAGGTGACTCGTGGTATCATGTAGAAGTACATTCAATACTTTTTTTATGAAATTCGAAAATTTTTGAAAAGTTAAAAAATGGGGCAAAACTGCATTTTATCAAATCATTTACAAAATTAACCCGCCCATGAAACGCGCATATTTACAATGAAGCAAATAAAATTTTAGTGGCAAAGAAAAGAAATAATTCCTTGGTAAGGGGCGAGGACTGAGAGAGGAGAGTAAGGCAAATCTAACCATATATTTAACCTTGATGAAAGTGGATTTTCCACCATTCAGAAAAAAACTCAAAAAGTTTTAGGATTAAAAAGAAAGAAACAAATCGGCGCAATAACCCACGGTAGTTCTTGATGAATAGTTATAATAGGCCACGTTTATACTTCATCTAACCTGCACTTGTTAGATTCTATTTGATAGTGAATCCAGAATTTACCAAAAATCTTGATTATTATGAATATCCAATAAAAGTTGGAATATAAAACTGACCACTAGAACTGTTTGATAAGAGTAGCAGGCTAGATTCATTTCAAAGCGATAGGTAATAAGAACATATGTCACACTAATAGATCACATCTGTAAGAGGTTCAGCTTGTCATTGCTCTTCACGAACCTAATCTCTCTAGGATGAACTCCTAAAACTGCGTTTTTCACCGAGTAAAGTCTGAAGCGATATAGAGATGACAGACAGAGAAAAATGGTTATACATGGGACAATAGTAAGTTTTTGTTTAAGTGACAACCAAAACCCAAGAAAAATATTACCTGTTGTAAAGAAATGATTGAAGTTAAATAAAAGAGAAAATTATATATATATATATATATATATATATATATATATATATATATATATATATATATATATATATATATGTTGTATTATTTTATCTGTATTGTAAAAAACAAAGTGTATTATATAATTAATATAAAGATCGCGGGGAACCTTTGACAAAGATGAAATATCCATAATGTAAAATTTCATAACTTATTCAATCAAAGCATTATAATTTAATTACATTCTCCTCTGTCTTTTGTCTTTATAGACCCGTTATCATTAGCTAATTTTATAATTAATTTAATAATCGCAAATTTATAATAAAAAGGATTAAGAGAGTATTTATATATATATATATATATATATATATATATATATATATATATATATATATATATATATAGGCTGAAAAGTTTTTGATCTAGCTACTTAAAACATATTTTTTTTTACAAAATTCGACTTTGTTCATTAACATAATTTCCTGTAAGAGCGATACAATAATTTCAATGCTTTTCTAACATTTCGGTACTTTTCTTGTAGAAGGATTTGTCTTTGCCTTCAAAACAGGCCTCAGTTTCGGCGATAACTTCTTCATTGGAGCCAAATCTCTTTTCCGCGAGCATTTTTTTTAAGGTCTACGAATAGATAATAGTCACTCGGGGCCAAATCTGGAGAAAAACGGTGGATGAGGAAGCAATTCAAACTTCAATTCATGCAATTTTGTCATCGTAACTATTGACTTGTGACACGGTGCATTGTCTTGATGAAAGATCACTTTTTTCTTGTTCCTTTGGGGCCGTTCCTTTGCGATTTCTGCCTTCAAACGCACCAATAACTTTATATAATATTCGCTATTGATGGTTTTTCCCTTTTCAGCATAGTTGATGAAAATTATTCCATGCGCATGCCAAAATACAGAGGGCAAAAGCCTTCCCGGCCGACTGTTGTGTCTTTGGTCGCTTCGGGCTGCTTTCACCGGCTGCTATCCACTCAGATGACTGCCGATTTGATTCTGGTGTGTAGTGGTGAAACCATGTTTCATCTATTGCCACATATAGCATGAAAAAATCCTTTTAATTTCGCTTAAACAGGTCCAAACATCGCTCAGAATCATCAACATGTTGTTGTTTTTGGTCCACTGTTAGCAAACGCGGTACCCATTTCGAACAGAGCTTTCTCATGCCCAAATATTCATGCAAAATATGACCAATACGTTCTTTTGAGATCTCATTTGGTCGTCCAGAGCATTCAGCATCATTTGTGCCCGTACGACCGCGTTTAAATTCAGCATACTGGTAAATGTTGAGTGATTTTCCAGGAGCAGAGTCCCCGTAACACTTACCAATCCATTGCTTTGCTTTGACGGTATTTTTTCCCATCAAAAAACAGTGTTTAATCAACACAGGAATTTCGATTTTTTCCATTGTTTTGAAAATATCAAAAGTGGCGTCACTAAAACCACTGTAATTTGTAAACTTATTTTCTTCGAAATCTCGTGAAATTTTGACACGTATCGTGTGGTTGGTACTTCTTAAAAATCATATGGATTTTTTTTGTAAAGGGCTACATCTATATGTCAGACCAAAAACTTTTCAGTCTACTAACATAAACGGAACAGCAGGAGAGATTTAGAAAGCATACAAAAGTGCCAGTAGCCAAAAAACCACAACGCCCTCCGGTGTGAGGCGCTAACACTTTTAAGGGCAAAGACCAAGAATAAAGTACTAATACCACCCGATATGGAAAACGATGTTATTTCTTGACCTACATCTTCACGATTTTGCGATTTTCGACAGCTTAAACCACAAATATACCTACAGGTCCTGGTTTGTGAACACGCCATGTTTTTTTATTTCCAAATCTCGTAGCTTAGTGCGTGCTACTGACCAAAAATTCCGGGACCTATGTCTCTCTCTTCCATTACTTTTGATAACAAAAACGATAATCGTCTTCTTGTTGTAATATTACAGTCATAGATAAAGGAGTTGGGTTAGTTTTCGTTATATAAATAGGCAACTCTGTATACAAAGTTGGTTCCCTACAGGTGGCAAAAAAATTAATTACCAAACTTATACTCATAAATCTTAACACTAAAGCCAATATAGCTTAGCTAGTAACAATCCAAAGAAATAAAAGCTTTAGCTGAATGAAGTAAAACTGTATTAGTTGCAATATATTAGTATTGATTCATTATATTGTTGAAGGAAACAAAAATATTAAACTACTCAGTATATATTACCACTACACCAAACACTTTATGCTCGTTTCGTTAACCGTGTTAGCTTCATCAGGAGCGATGATTGACTCATCAGTCAATCATCGCCCCTGATAAAGCTAACATGTCAGTAGTGTCATTGTGCAAAAGATTCCACATTCTCAACATTGTAAAAATATTAAACTATTGAAATTCAAGATGTGACAAGGTAAAACTAAAATAATAACATTACGAGATAAAATGGGTCAAATACTGACTGACAGGAAGGAAATAATGGATGCAATAAAGAAATTCTACACCAAATTCTACTTCTCGATTATACTAAATCGGAAGCAGCAGCAAACATATATTCTTAACGTTGGCTCGGCAGAATTTCGTGAGGTAAGCCGGAGTGAATTGAAAATTGCGTTAAAATAAATAAAGAATAAGAAATCTCCAGGTGAAGATAAAATAACATCTAAAAGATGAGAGGAAATGAACTTTTTGAAGTGATACAGATATTGTTCAACAAATGCATCGAAGAACAAAGAATATATTATTGGCAAAACAGTCAGGTCATACTTTTGTTCAAGAAAGGCGATCACAAATAAATTCGACAACTACGAACCAGTCGAACAGGTGAGCTTTCCCAAGGGATTCGAAACAACAGATTATATCCAGGCCTTTTAATCGAAAACGCGACCAAGTATAATATGAACGGTCACCTAGCTTTCATAAATTATAAGAAGGCTTATCGAAACACTGGTCAGCAGTGAGCTCATGCCAGAATAAACTCAAGATATACCGAACTCCTCAAATTCATATATGAGAATGCGATATTAATGGTTAAATTAGATAAAATAACCGGTCAAGTGCAAATTGAATTTGCGCAATTAGTGTTCCGTACGTTGATGGCTTCTGAAATAAAAATTTTTGTTACGGAGGTATAAAATGATCAGTGACTTCAAATACACCCCAAATGAGTTTTCAACAAACTTTGTTTCCGATCTTTACTGAAAACTGATGACTTTAAAATTTTTGTTTTTTTATATACCAGATGAATTATTAAATGTAATGCACTCGTGATAATATTCGTTCAATTTACACCCCGTGGAGAATATTCCAGAATTTTTTCAAAATTTTTGGATCAGTACTTTTCGAGATAGAAAGGAGGGACAACGATTTTTTTCGCGATTTTTTCAAAATAATACAAAGAAAAGTGTGCGCGTGTAAGACATTATATATATTTTTGAACTCGTATTTTTACAAGCTTTCATTTGACACCCCACTCGATGACCTAGTAAAAAGTCAAATTGAACTTTGAAAACTACACGGCTCGGATGGGGCCACCAATTCCTATACTAGTATCAAATTTCAACTTTCTACGTCAAATAGTTTCGGAGAAAATCGGGTGTGACAGACAGACGGACAGACACCGAAGTGATCTTATAAGTGTTCCGTACTGAACACTAAAAACAGAGGATGTATTTAAGGCTCTTGAGTGGAAGGAGAAAGGAATTAAAATCAATGGCATACATCTACATCACTTGCGATTCGCTGATGATATAGTACTGATTAACGATGATTTAGAAGACCTAAAAATCATGATTAACTAAGTAGGACTCGAGTCTGGTACTGAAGAGATTGAGAGAGTGGATTAATAAGTGTACTTAGGATATAAAATTGGATTAATTAAGGACAATCAGAGACCGAAAATACCGAGGCAAATTGTTCTGAGTTGGACTACGTTTGAAAGATTGGGATTCTAAAAAACGGAGATATCCCCATGTCCTTAACAAGAAAAGTATATGAGAGCTGTATACTTCCAGTAAGTATGTATAGGCTGGAAACCATGACCCTTGTTTGTCGACTCAAACGAACCCAACGGGCCATTGAAAGACAGATGCTAGGTGTTAGTTAACGAGAACACATTAGAGGCGAGGATATCACTAACAACAAGAATTATAAATATCAGTGAAATAGTGGCAAAATTAAAGTGACAATGAGCGGGGCATCTAGCTAGAAGGAATGATGACAGATAGACAACAAAATTACTTAAATGGAGACCATAGGGGAATAGACGAAGTGTCGGAAGACTAATGAAACATTGACTGATGATATCAGACTAATGGCAGACAGTAGATGGCTCCATCTGGCATCGGAGAGAGACAATTTAAGCAAACTTGAAGAGGCCTATCTCCGGCAGTGGAGAAATTATAGCTTATAAAGAAGAAGTTTACAAAGTAACGTCACTCTATTAAAATGTACCCGAAAATTTGAGTAATGCCTAAGTTACATATGATGATTTTTAGTATATTCTACCATTTCATTAAATATGAAATGTTCTGGAATTTTTAAAAATATAGAAAGTAAAGAAAGTCAATCATTTCTATTTTAAAATTATATAAAAAACAACACTATGTTTTAATTTCTAATATATTTAAAGTCACTTGACAATTGTTTCACCATACAATGGCTTCTTCAGAAGTACTTCTGAAGAAGCCATTGTATGGTGAAACAATTGTCAAGTGACTTTAAATATATTGGAAATTAAAACATAGTGTTGTTTTTATATAATTTTATTATGAATTTCCAACAAGTATCGGCTAACACAATCAAAGATTTCTATTTTAGACTTTCTGACCTTTCAAATTAGTAAAGTAATTAGTAAAATATTCTTAGGTATTTAAAAGCAGTTATTTAAAATTAAATGATTATTAAATTATTATTTTTATGTTAATTTACACGTGTCATGTGATGAAATTGGTGTTGTTGTCTCGTAAGCTTTCAGCACTCCGTTTATGTCGCTTACTCGGATAAAACTTTTTTTCATGTTTTTCATCTGCAAACATCAACAATGTATTTTATTTAAAACAAAAGTATAATGCTTATTTTTTAATTAAAAATTTATTCGCGTTGGAAAAATGAAAATAGGAAATAAAAAATATACAATAAAGTTGCTCCTAATTAGTAGAGCCTGAAGGTTTACTCGAATAACAGACCCGTATAAAACTTAAATTATTATATTTTTCAGCACAGAAATAAAAAATCATAAAGTTCTTTATTCTCATTCACTTCAAAGCTGTTTAAGACTTTATTTAGACCTTTAAATTTATAATAAAGCTACAAAGAGCTTAATAATGTAGTTAAGAGTAATAAGGTTTTAAGACAGATAGATATAACTTACTAGCATCATACCTAGAAACACTTACAGTTCCGATTTCTTAACCTACTACACTACTATAAGAACGACGGTTCTAAGTTAAATACGTATCTATATAATATTGTATAATGGCTGTATGACAGAACTCCCCAAAACAATTTTTTTAAATATAATATATATATATATATATATATATATATATATATATATATATATATATATATATATATATATATATATAGACACACACACACATATATATACAATATATCCGTCTTTTCGAAAATCCAAAAACAATGATTTATTTTAATAATACATATAGGTAGTGAACAAACTTTGAAATATTTTCATTTGATGTTGATTATTATAATCTATTATATAAAATGCAACGTCTCTCTGTCTGTCTGTCTGTCCGTTAGTGCGCCTATCACTGAAGAACCACTTATCCGATTTACGTACTTTTTTTTTAAAACATACATATGTTCTCTGGCCCGGTTATAGGCTATATTTTATTACGATATGTAGCATAAGGAATGAGCAGTGACGTAAAATAGTGAATGATGTCGGAAATAAGTTTGCCGCTAGCGCGTGCCTTTGCAATACACAGCCTAAACCATTAAATATGGAACAATATTATGTAGCAAAGAATATCTGTAATGTATAATCTATAATATATATATATATATATATATATATATATATATATATATATATATATATATATATATATATATATGTATATATATATAAAATGCAATGTCTCTCTGTATGTCTGTCCATTAGTGCGTTTATCACGCGGGAACCACTTATCCGATTTACCTGTCTTTTTTTAAATTCATACATATATTCTTTGGCCAGGTTATATAATAATAATAATAATAATAATCTATATCTATAATATATATAAAATGCAATGTTTGTCTGTCTGTCTGTCTGTCTGTCCGTTAATGCGCTTATCCCTCGAGAACCACTTATCTGATTTACGTGATTTTTTAAATTCATACATATGTTCTCTGACCAGATTATAGGTATATATTTTATTACATCTATAATACATATAAATTGCAACGTATCTCTGTCTGTCTGTCTGTCCGTTAGTGCGCTTATCACTGGAGAACCACTTATTCGATTTTCGTACTTTTTTTTTAAAAGATACATATGTTCTCCGGCGAGGTTATAGGCTATATTTTATTACGATAGGTAGCATAAGGAATGAGCAGTGACAATAATAGTAAATGAAGTCGGACAAAGTTTGCCGCTAGCGCGTTCTCTTGCAATACACAGTCGAAACCATTAAATATGGAACAATATTATGTAGCAGAGAATATCTATAATATATATAAAATGTCTCTCTATCCGTCTGTCTGTCTGTCCGTCCGTCCGTTAGTGTGCTTATCACTGGAGAACCACTTATCCGATTTACGTGCTTTTTTTTTTAAACATACGTATGTTCTGTGGCCAGGTTATAGGATATATTTTATTAGGTGACATAAGGAATAAGCAGTGACGATAATAGTGAATCAAGTCGGAGAAAAGTTTGCCGCTAGTGCGTTCTCTTGCAATACACTCCCTAAAGCATTAAATATGGAACAATATCATGTAGCGAAGAATACAATATATAAAATGTAACGTCTTTCTGTCTGTCCGTTAGTGCGCTTATCACTCGAGAACCACTTTTCCGACTTACGTGTTTTTATAAATTTATACATATGTTCTATATAATTCGATATAAGCCTAGATAATGGGAGATAAGGTGAGATAATGGGAGATAAGGAGAAATAATGGGAGATAAGTCGAGATAAGCCTCGATAATGGGAGATAAGGTGAGATAATGGGAGATAAGTATAAATAATGGGAGATAAGGAGAGATAATGGGAGATAAGGAGAAATAATGGGAGATAAGGCGAAATAATGGGGGATAAGTCCAGATAAGCCTAGATAATGGGAAATAAGGTGAGATAATGGGAGATAAGGAGAAATAATGGGAGATAAGGAGAAATAATGGGAGATGAGCAGAGATAAGCCTAGATAATGGAAATTATGTAGAGATAATGGGAGATAAGGAGAAATATTGGGAGATAAGGAGAATTAATGGGAGATATTTTATTACGTTGAGTAACATAAGGACGATAGTAGTGAATCAAGTCCACGCGAGCGGAGCCGCGGACCCGGCTAGTTGTTATACATAATACAAGTTTTAGGTCAATTTAAAAAAAAAAATTCGTAACTGGGAAAATGATTTTTTTTTATGAAAAGTCTAATTGAGACCAAAATGGCCAGAAACATTATGAATTTTGAAAAAAAAATATATTGCATAATAAAAAAAAAAATAATAACAAAAAATCACTTTATTATAAAAAGTTTGGAATTTAATAAAGTTCTTAACTACTTATCAACAATAGGTTTGATTCCATAGATGCGCCAGTGTTTTCTGCAGAAAGTGAAAAAAAAAGTAACCGGTCAAGTGCAAGTTGAACTTGCACTTGTGTTCCGTACGTTGATTGCTTTTAAAATAAAAAATTTTGTTACAGAGGTATAAAATAATCAGTGACTTCACAAAACACACTCCAAATGAGTTTTCAACAAAGTTTGTTTCCAATCTTTAATGAAAACTGACGACCTTGAAATTTTTATTTTTTTATATACCAGATAAATTACTAAAGGTAATGCACTTGTGATAATTTTCGTTCAATCTATACCTCGTGGAGAATATTCTAGAATTTTTTCAAAATTTTTTGATAAGTACTTTTCGAGATAAGGCGACAGCGATTTTTTCGCGATTTTTTAAAAATAATGCAGAGAAAAGTGCGCTCAAGTTTTACATTATATATATTTTTTACTCGTGTTTTCACAAGCTTTCATTTGTCACCACACTCGATGTCCTAGTAAAAATTTTTTTTTTCACTTCCGATTTCACCTCCCAAAACTAACCCCTTAAGTCAAAATTTAACTTTCAAACTACACGGCTCTGATGAGGCTATCAATTCCTATATTAGTACCAAATTTCAACTTTCTATGTCAAATACTTTCGGAGAAAATTGGGTGTGACAGACAGACAGACGGACAGACAGACAGATAGAAACCGAAGTGATCTTATAAGTGTTCCGTACGGAACACTAAAAATCTTGTGGCCCTAATTTAATCTTCAAATGGCGTTAGTTTTTATGAGCGAAGGTACCGCGTTAAGCGTAGCGTGGCGTAGCGTAAAACGGCGCGGCGCAACGTAGTGTTGTTAGACGCACCTATAATTCAATATAATCGCAAGTTTATATAAATATTGAGGGTTAATAAACATAGTAATTCTTTAATTAGAAAACGTTTAATTTTCATGGAAAAATACATTTTTTAGGAAACCTTTAACAAAAAAATATATAAGTGAGAAATCTTGTCGTAATGTTAAGTTAATGGGTTACATCAAAACTAACAAATCTATCATAACACAATGTATTTTCATTAATTGGCACGTAACTGTGAAATTGACGTGTGTTTGGAATTGATTTTGCTTGCTTAAAACGAGTTTTTAGGAATTTAGCATGAGTTTCATATTGCAGTTTTATACAATAATCAAATTTTATATTTTTAAAAACCTTTCGAGCCCAAATATACAGATCTTCAGCATTGAAAATTTTCGCACCATCAATTTGACGTAAACTCGCAAAATATGCTTGGCGTTATACGGTACCACCTATACCGTCAAACGCACCTTATCGTGCGAAGCACAGCAAAAATTTGTGTTCACGTATATTGATATATATACAATTACACAAAACATACAATCATTCACAATATTGAAGTATATAATCCTTAGCAAGTGAGATCTCCAGACTTAACACCGCTGGATTTTTTTTATGGGGCAATAAATAGCATTACTCCGCACAGGTTAAGAAATGTTTTAAGTGAATTACATTCGCATTTTTTAATTGTTGTTGGTTGTGAAAGAAGTAAAACATGACTTGGAATCACTAAACGAATTTTAAAATTATTCTGTCGATCTAACCAATGTATTTTATGTTCAGGAAATAAAAATCTCTTTTTCATTCATTTCAACAACTGATAAAATAAGTTTTTTGTTCCATTTTGCACGATACCCATAAAATGAAATTTTAAACACTTTTTTTATAATAATTGTTTTCGATATTTTAACAAACCTAGAGATTTTTGAACTTCAAACTTTGCATCGAATTTGTCTGATTGGCTATAGATTTGTATCCGGGAAGCCATTTTAGAGACATTACTTTAAGGAAGGGAGAAAAATATTTAAGCGTGCGGATGGCACTAGTAACGGCTTTTTCCAGCCGAGATGTAGTAAAGGCTTTTTCCAGCCGAGATGCTGTAACGGTTTTTTCCCAGCCGAGATGTAGTACAACTTTTTTCCGAGGCCGAGAGAGAGTAACGGCTTTTTCCATCATGTAGCCGTAGGGTTTCTTTCCAGCCGAGATGTAGAAAGGGCTTTTTCCAGCCGCAGTGAGCTCTCCTTTTAATCATGTAGCCAGAGAGGGCTTTTCCTTCAGTAAGCCGCCCAGTAGGCTTTTTTTTATCACGTAGCCGTTCTCGTTTTTATTAGTGATGTAGTAGTGCAGAAACGGTTTTAGTTTTCAAGTTCAAGGCCTTTTCCTTGAAATATCCTGCTTATTCCCAGACCTTTAGGGGTCAAGAAATGTTTAGCAGCCCAAAGGGAACTGGGGTAGCTAAGGTGGAGACATCAGTGTAATGAATATCGCACCAGGACAGGCCAAAAACTCATAGAAAAACCGTAAATCACCAGTATATCAATCCATAGACCTAGCTTCCTGCTGACAAGTGCGTTTTAAATCGTCTATTCAGCACGTGTAACTCGTAAAGTTAATCCCACGAACTTTTAACATCGTGTTTAGCTAAGCCTTAATTAGAATCCTGATTTAAAGACTCCATATAATCGTACCATCTACTAGATTAAGGGATTTTATTTACTAATAGTAATTTAAGTGTAGCGGAGTTAGAACTTTTAATTTTGTCATTAATAAACCTTTTTCTTTATTTAAATCTAGCGTTTAACTGAATCACCCGTTTTACTTTACCTTTCAGGACACAACGGTTGTACCATATTAATTTTTTTAACAACTACATAACCCTTCAGTATTTTTTCATTTTTTGAGCTGAAGTTAGATTTTTTCATTTTAAAATGAATGGTGCCCAAAAATCTGTACAACCAAAATTTTAAACAACTATAGAGACTATTTTCAAAAGACGTACAAAAATTATCTCCTATCCATAATCTCTCCAAACTAACTGAGCTAGTTTATATCTAATTTCTTTAGGTCTTTCAGTATTAATATCCACTCATCCATTCTCAGAAATTAAGATATACGTAAGGTACAAATAACGACTTCTATTTAATAAATAATATATTTATTAAAAGCAAAGAAGTTAAGACGTTTCAAGATTGAGTTTCAACTTGCGGGCGTTTTTTTTGACGGTACAAAGTTACGCCCAAACGGGAGGGCATTTTTTAACACGCCACAGTAAGTATACTCTTCTGAACCGATATACACAATTTCGCAAATGTAACTACGTTTGTATGATATGAATGGATGTTTTTCCTCAAATATTTATAGAAGAATAATTCAAGTCGATTTTATAGTTCCAAAGTTACCATATCTTCGACATCCCAAAATAGTAAAAAAGATTTTGTTTCAAGCCCAATTAAAATCGAAATAACGGATAGATGGGTAAACCTACTTGAGACAGCAGCGGTTAGGCAGACGGGCAGACAGGTGAGTGAGTATATTGGCAGGTAGGTAGTTCACGGGTTACATATCAAGTATATTTTCTCGTTCTGCACGATTTTCATATCCTCGTATCTTTTTGGTAGCACTCTGTGTCAGCGACATACTCATTTTTAGCAAACTCCTTATCCTTTTACTTAAAAATACACTTAAACGGAAAACCCAAGGAATGTAAGCAATATGTAATTATTACTTAATGCACAGAACGTAATATGTAAGCTCACAAAATTAAGCAATATTTTGAAGTTGTGTTGATGATCTGTTAATTCCGAGGTTGCAGGATTTCTTGAGAGGTAAATTGCCAACTATCTCTCCATCTTTTTGGTGGTCTCCCCGTTGGGCGTTTGCCTGCTAGTTTTCCTTCAGAGCGATTCTTGGTAATCTCTCCTCCTCTATTCTTTTTACATAATTACGCCACTATCTTCTTCTTTGTCTTTCACATCTTGCCATGTTTTCCACGCCACATAGTTCCCCGATGTCAGTATTTCGTACCCTATCCCTCCTTGTTTTACCAACTATTGTTTTTAGGGTTTTCATTTCGGCGGTACGTAGGATACTTTTTGTTTTATTGGCATCTTCTCGTGATTCTATACATAATACTTATATCACTATGGGTCTGATGCAAGTATATTTTAATCTTGCTGTCTAGTTGCATGTGTTGATTGGTCCATACAACATCTCTTAAGTAGCCTAAGATAACTGCGGCTTTATTAATTAATCCTTTAACGTTTCTGACTTGATAGCTTGATAGGTTAATAGATCAAGTGGTTTTCCAATAACTAATATTAAAGTAATGAGTGATACTTGCTAGATAATTGAATTGCTTTCTTAGTAATTAAATTACTGTCACAGAAACTGGATTACAAGGAATGTAATTTAGATAATATCAGTTGGATCATTTTAAACGACTAAAAGACAACTATTTGGGCTTGTCTCGTGTATTATCTCGTCTTATTCCAAGTCAACTGAATTTTCTTAAAAAAAAAATGGTCGAGGTGGTTAAGCAGTTGATTTATTTGAATGACTCCACTTTAAAATGCATAATTACCGATAAAGAAACGTGGATCTATTCATATGATCCGAAAATAGGCCGATAATGAATATCGTCTAATTGGTGAACCAAAGTTTTTTCCAACTGGCTAAATGGTTAATAGAAAGTATGATTTAACCATTATGCGTCGTCTGCGTGACTCAATTCGTAAAAAGGGCCTGAATCGCAATGGTCGCAAAATATTCATAATTTCGCATCACAATAACATTGTAAAATACAATAATTATTCGTATGTTTTTGGGTGAAAGTAAAAAGATATATTGATCAGGTATGTTACCCTATAATTTTTTCATGTTCCCCAAGCTGAAATTACCACTCTATGGTGAATTTATAGTGTATACGAGTGTTATTTATACATATATATATATATATATATATATATATATATATATATATATATATATATATATATATATATCAAATCAAGGTCTACTCAATTTTTTTAATAGAAACTAATATATTTTATTTTTTTTCGTATTCTACACATAAAAAAAATAAGAAACTTTTTATGATATTCAGCAAAAAAGAAAACGACAATTATTGTTTATATTAAACATATTGAATTAACTAATTAATATTTTTGGAGCAACAGAAATTTACCTACTGTCTATCTTGGAGAATTTTTCTGTTTTTTTATGCATTGTTTAAGCAGTTTTTTTTCCCATAGTAATAAAAAAGTAGGATAAAAAAGTGCATATTCTCTACATTTAAGCATACTTTATTTCTTGCATTTTTTCTTAAAAGTTGATGGTTTTTGTGTTAAAAATTCTTGAAGTTTAGAAATTGTTTTCTTTTTTTGCGGAGTACTATAAAAAAGTGACATTATATATATTTCCAACAAAAGTTTCTTTTTTTTTTCATGTTAGTTAGCTTCGAGCGGTAGCAGCAGCAAGATCACAGTATCGAATAGCACTTGAAAATGCGAAATGAGATTTTGGCGAAACGTCGTGCAAATTCATTGTTAGACGAACGGATTGAAACCCGGAATTTTAATGTATTACATTCCACCATCCGTGAAAACCTCTATTGTAACGTATATATATATATATATATATATATATATATATATATATATATATATATTGTGTGTGTGTATGTGTGTATGTATATATATGTTGTACCAGAAGAAGTATATTTTGAACAGGATAGATAGGAAATAGATTTCAATGAATAAATGAATACTTTAGGTTTTATTTCGTCAATCCCCTTTAAACAATATACTAATATTAAGTAATATTGTCCCTAACTGTCGTGGAAGGTGCCTCTTCTACATCTGAACGCTCCATCCATCGCCTGCGAAAGAGTGATTCCATAACCGATAGAACAAAAAATATTTCATTTTTTTTTTAATCGCAGAATCTAAGCTAAAAATAAAATTTAACAAACATGTGACGTTCAAATTATTTTCGGTAACTTATTCTCATAATGTTGCAAATCAACATAGAAATCATTAATCAGTCACATCAACGCAAGTTTTTTTCGAAAAGTTAAAAAATTTGCATGGATACTAATCCGATCTAAATACGGATCTGTTAGAATTTTCCTCAATAAATAAACTTTACGAATTTTTATTTCCTCTTAGGGAATAAATTTTTAACGAAATGATCCGCAGTTATTCGCTATTTATATAAACCTTAATTTCATGTACAATTTTAAAAGTCAAAGGAAAAATTCTGAAATAAAAACCTACTTCTTTACTTTCAAACAAAATTTTTTGTAGAGATTTTTGTAAATAATTTCATTGATTTTATTATTATTTGCGAATCTAATAATCAATCAAAAAATGCTATTTGAACATGGCAAGTACTAAAATTAATTATTTTCATTTCATTTAAATTTTTTCTTAAAAAAATGAATTGGCAAGATAAAACGATTTGTATCAGTGGCTAATGTGAGCCCAAACTTGAAAACATTCCTGTCCTCTCCCGGGGGCCGTGCAAGCCACTTAATCTGCAAAAGCATTCTTGGCAGTGATACGCTACACATGGCGAAAAATCCTCGGGTGGCAGCGCAAGCATTAAGGGTCAGTCAATCGACGTATATAGAAAACAATATCATCTATCGAAACTGAATAAGGTCAGTATTCGAGCATTTATTTACTGTTGTTCTATCTGTAGTACTATCTAGGGAGGCATTTTGTCATATCCTGACTCATCAGCGATACTTATATAGTATCAGTAATTGTTAGATAATAATTAGCGGCACTCCACCAAAATTTTTTTACTGAACTTTTGACATGAGTGGCTTAGACTTAGAGGAACAAGTTCTTTCTTCTTCTTCTTCTTCTTCTTCTTACGTTAGGACCATGTCCTGTGTTCACCCCAAAGGTATCCCAGAAACAACTGCGATGTTGAAGACCAGCTCTCATATCATCTTATTGGTGGTCTTCCAAGCGGTCGCGGTGTGTTTGGTCGCTTCTCTTTTACAACCTTAGCCAACCGGTCATTTGGCATTCTGTCCACATGGTCTCTCCATTCTCTTCTCCTTTTCCTTGCCCATCTCACCACATCCTGTATTTCGCACATTTCCCTTATTTCTTCACATCTCTTTCGGTCAAATAAGGTATGTCCTGTTATCGATCTAAGTGTTCGCATTTCTGTTTTTCTTAGGAGTCGTTTTGTTATTGTGTTCTTCGCTCTGGTTTCTATCGCATACGTCACGATCGGTCTTACGCATGTTTTGTATATTCTTACTTTGCTCCTTTTTCTCATACACTTGTTTCTCCAAATTATATCTCTTAAATATCCTGATATTAATGATGCCTTTGTTGTTTGAGTTTTTACTTCCTCCTTAAGGTTCCTGGTAACAAGTACCAGGAACCTAGATATTTGAAGGACATTACTTGTTCTATACTCTGATTATAAATCGCGAGTTTGCATCTTTTCGGTTCTCTAGATATTGCAAGGGATTTTGTTTTCTTTACAGATATTTGCATATTAAACACTTTTGCTGTTTGTTGGAACTTATGTAGGAGTCTCTGTAAGTTATCTTCGTCTTCTGATATGATTTCTGCATCATCGGCGTAGCATATTATTTTTATCTCTTTGTCTCCCAATCGATATCCTCTTCCAGTTTTCTTTACTTCGTTTATAATTTCATCCATTATGATGTTAAATAAGATTGGGCTTAGACTATCTCCTGGTCTGATTCCGGTTGTGATAGGTATTTTATTGCTTAATTTATTTGCCACTCTTACATATGTGTGGTTGTTGATGTTTAACTCTTCTATAGTTTTTATTACATTCGGGTGAATTTCCCTTTTTTGTAGTAAGGTTATGACATCAGTTAACCGTACCCTGTCGAATGCCTGGGTGAGATCAATGAAACAGATAAAGGCTGTCTTATTAAACTCTATGGCTTTTTCGGTAATTTGGCGGATTATAAATATGGCGTCTAGAGTAGACCTGTTCTTTTTGAACCCTTGCTGTTCTTCACAGATTCCGGTTCACATTATTTCTTCTGCTGGGCCAAACAGCGCTCAAAATATCATCAACACGTTGTTGTTTTTGGTCCACTGTGAGCAAACGCGGTACCCATTTAGAACAGAGCTTTCCTATGCCCAAATGCTCATGCAAAATATGACCAACCCGTTGTTTCGATATCCTTAGGGTGTCAGCTGTTTCACGCAATTTCACTTTACGGTCATCCAAGACAATTTTGTGGATTTTTTTGATGCTTTCTGGTGTAACTACCTCATTTGAGCGTCCAGAGCGTTCAGCATCATTTGTATCTGTACGACCGCGTTTAAATTCAGCATACCAGTAAATAATGAGTGATTTTCCAGGAGCAGAGTCCCCGTAATACTTATCAAGTCACTGCTTTGCTTGAATGGTATTTTTCCCATCAAAAACAATGTTTAGTCAACACACGAAATTCGATTTTTTTCATTATTTTGAAAATATGTCCCTAAAACCACTGTAACTTGTAAACTACGTTTGAATGTTGGTACTTCCTAAAACTGGATTTTTTGAAAAGGGCAACATCTATGTATCAGACCAAAAACTTTTCAGCCTACGTGTTAGCATATCAGTAATTATTTAAACATCAGATAGACACACACAATCATAAGAACGTCCGGAGAGATAACAAGTAGGAAAACGAAGTGCAATGCGCTTGCGTGGATTATTGACTGCTTCACATATTTTATAATGTTAATATTATATAACATTATGGAAAATAGTCCATAGATATATGTAACCTTTGCCGCTTTTCATATACGAGGGTTGTATGATAAGTACCTAGCCTTGACAAGAAAAAACAATTTTATGTGAAACATTTATTTTATTTTTCAACAGAGTCTCCTTTTAGCTTGGTACACTTAGTCCATCGTTCTGTATCTCATCTAAAAAATAGGATTTCTCCAACCCTTCAAAATAGGCGTTTGTTTCAGCAATCACCTCATCGTTTGAGCCAATTTTTTTCCGTCAAGCCATTTTTTCATATTCGGAAATAGGAAATAATCGCTTGGAGCTAAATCTAACGGATATGGTGGATACGGAAGCAATTCATAACCTAACTCGTGGAATTTTGCCATGGCGATGACACGTGTGCGGACGTTTTTCTTTCACAGGTTGGTTGAAACGGTTCAATAAGTTGACATAATACTCGTTTTGTCCTTTTCAAGGTAATCGACGTGGATTATGTCGCGGGCATCCCAAAGTCGCCTTGACCGTCTTCGATGCCGATGCCAGTTCGCCACGGAAAACCCACTGTTTAGACTGTTCTTTGGTCTGTGGTACGCTTTACCCTTTCAAGGTAATCGACGTGGATTATGTCGCGTGCATCCGAAAACACTGTCGCCATGACTTTGTTAGCTGATAAAGTCGCCTTGGCCTTCTTTGGTGCCCGTTCGCCAAGGAACACCCACTGTTTGGACTGTTCTTTGGTCTCTGGCGTGCTGTGATGAATCCATGTTTCGTGAACAATTATGAATTGACGCCAAAAATCATTTCGATTACGCTTTAACATCGCCTAACATTCGTTTAAAGTTACGTGTGCGTGTTTATTTTCAATTATGAAAAATCACCGCACTCATCTTTCGGAAAGCGTTCTCATATCGAAATGAGTTGTTAAAATGTTCTGCACCCGTTCAATTGAGATACCCATAGTCTTAGAAATCTCACGTACTTTCACTATCCGATCACTTATTACTATTTCGTGGATGGTTTTTATCAGTTCTAATGTGGTGACCTCATTTGGACGACCTGGATGTTCTTTATCAAAAATGTTTGTATGGCCGTATTTGAATTCAGCTGTCCAATATTTTATGGTCGATAACGAAGGTGCAGTGTCCTCATAACCTTCGCTGAGTTGCGCTTTTATCTCAGCATTCGTTTTCTTTTTCAAAAACAAATATTTTCTCGCTGTTCGATATTCAAATTTTTCCACTGTTGTAAAATTATAGAAGTTGTTCTATTTAAATGGCTGCCACTCACAAACTAAATCACGTAGCGACTTCAAAATTTGACAGGGTTCTTGTCAACGGTTATGTTAACGAAAAATATAATTTTTTAAATTGTAGTAGCGCCTTCTCTGGCCGAGGCCAGGTACTTATCATACAACCTTCGTATTTTAGTAATCAATCGTGCTTTTCAGTATGAAATAATATCGTAAGTTCCTAAAAAGCATTTTTACTATGTCTTCAACATGAAAATGCATAAACTTATTTCTGTATAAAAAAAGTACATTTTCTTCCAATTGTACAGCAAAAAGAAAAAAAACATATTAGCATTTCACGTTAGATCAATTTTAAAATTACACATAAATCGTTCATTAAAATTTTACCGTAAATAAAAATCAGTCAAACGAATAATCGACACGAATTTGAAATTTTAATTTATTGAAGCTTTGTGTGACAGGTTTTTATAATTTTTATGTCAGTCAAGCATAAAGAATTTTCTTTATAGGATAATTCGGAGAACCACTGATAAGCAGTCGAATTAAAAGTGAGAAAAGATTTTAAAAACCGAAGTTTTTCAAAAATTATAATTACCGAGTCAGATTTTTGTATCAAATTTAATTTTAATTCTTTATTTACGGTAAATTTATAGGCCAATTTTTTATGTAAAGGCATGACCGTACACGAAGTCTGTACATCTGTCATTTACAAGATTTAAATATGTTGTGGCTTAACTCAGCTTATTGACGAACCAACACGGATCCCTGATCGAGACGGAGAGTTCACCAGTCTTCTTGATCTGTTTTTTAACCACCAATCCGGAGATTTACACGGTCAACGTAAATCCGCCGTTAGGTTCTTCCGACCATAAACTACTTTCGACATCGAATATTCTACCAATCACTGACAGAGAGGCGCCTAAACCGCGCAAGATTTGGCACTACAAGTCTGCTAAATGGAAAGATCTCATGGAATATTTTCGAACTTTCCCCTGGTTAGATGTTTGTTTTCGATCCGACGACCCATCTGACTGCGCCAGGGAGGTTTCCGATGTTATTTTGGCCGGTATGGAGGCTTACATCCCTCTTTCGAAATAATGCCCTTCCAACGGCAAGCCTTGGTTTGACCGAAAATGCAAAGAAGCTGTTGCTTCTAAACATCTTGCATACCGACAATGGCGTGAAAATCCTTACACCATAAATCGTAACACATTCGTTCGTGCTAGGAACAGATGCAAAGAAATTATCGACGAAACCAAGGAGGTACACAATGAACGGATCAGAAACAAGCTTCTCGCTTGTCCCGAAAATTCTAGGTCCTTTTGGTCGGTCGCTAAGGACGTTAGTCAAAATTTCACCAAATCCACCATACCACCACTCACACGGCCAGATAATTCTATTGCAACGACACCTGTTGAGAAAGCGAACTTGTTGGCTGAACTCTTTGCTTCACATTCTACTGTCGATTTTCAAGGAAAAACACCACATACTATTCCTATATTGCAGTCAAGGATGCCCGATGTTGTCTTCAGACAGCGTATCATAAAGCGTATTCTGATGGAGCTAGACACCAAAAAGGCTTCTGACGCTGACGGAATACCTGCCATAGTTCTCAAAAACTGTGCGAGGGAACTAACACCAGTTTTCTGTAGACTTTTCAACCTATTCTACAGAAAGGGAATATTTCCTTCCTGCTGGAAATGTGCCACAGTTCAGCCGATACCTAAAAAAGGCAAGAAGACCTTGCCAAATAACTACGGACCAATCGCATTGCTTTCAATAATATCGAAAGTCATGGAAAAGGCTATCAATCAGCATCTTCTAAAATATCTTGAACGATTCAACATTATTAGCGATCACCAATATGGCTTTCGTAAAAATTGATCAACAGATCTTCTGACTGATGTAACACATGTTTGGAACAACGCAATTGAACACTTTGGAGAATCTCGAGCGGTTGCTCTTGTCATATCCAAGGCATTCGACCGTGTTTGGCACGATGGGCTGTTGGCTAAGCTACATTCTTATGGTATGTCTGAAAAGTTCTGTTTGTGGCTCTCATGTTTCCTCAGAGAGCGTTCTTTACGAGTGGCAGTCTACGGATTTCTTTCTAAAACCTTCACTATCAACGCCGGTGTACCCCAAGGCTCCATACTCTCTCCTACTCTCTTTCTCATTTACATTAACGATCTGCTGGAAAAGACCGAGAATCCAATCTACAGCTTTGCAGATGACAGTACACTTATCTCTTCATTCACTTTGAACGCTCGGACATCGGCTACTCAGACGAATATCCGCAGACAGCAGGAAGTCATTCAACTGGAAGAAATTCTATCTTGGGGTGACAGTAACCAAGTGGAATTTAACGCTACAAAAACCCAGGCGGCAGTTTTTTTTTAAAAAAGTTAACGTTGCTGAACCCGACATAGTTATGTCGGGGCACTCCATTCCTCTAACATCGTCACTCAATTTGTTGGACGTTAATTTGGGAGCAAATATGTCCTGGCATGAACATGTGGCAGGCATAGCAAGGAGAGCTTCTCAAAAGTTGGGAATATTGTTTCGAACCAAAAAGCTTTACACTCCACAACAACTGTTAATTCTTTACAAAGCTCAAATTCGACCAACTATGGAATACTGCTCCCATGTTTGGAGCTCCGCTCCCAAACATACACTGCATTTGTTGGATTCTATTCAGAGAAGAGCTGTTCGTCTGATTGGACACCCGAAACTGACCGGCGGCCTTGATTCGCTGGAACATCGGTTGGCGACTTGAGCCTATTCTACAAGCACTTTCATGGAAAGTGTTCGGAGGATGTGGCCCGCTTAATTCCTCCCAGAGCGGTGCATGTTAGAAGTACACGTCGCGCTAATACGTATGAGGTTCAGCTTGTTACTCCTCGTACAACGCTTTTCAAGCAGTCTTTTATATGGAGAACATCATCCCTTTGGAATAGTTTGCCCAGGACTGTATTTCCTATCGAGTACAATCTACAGCGATTCAAGAATACCGTGAATCGCTTTCTCCTCGCACACGTGTCGCTCCTGTAGCGCTTTACGGACTTCCCTGTAGCACGTACCATAAAAAAAAATCTATTTATAGCGTTTTAAACTACAAATTTTAATTACATAGATAATATTTATTTGGGAGCGTACAATTTTCTGAGAAAACAAACTACAAATAAAACTAATTTTAAGATTCTCGAGTTTACTTAGAAATTGCTCTATGTAGTGACAACTGATGAATTTCAATCCGGTACCTTCATACACCTGCATTGTCACAACCGGTGTAACCTAGAGCTTCACGCTCTCAAAGAGCACGAATATAGTTAACATTCAATATTTATCCAATAAATGGTACTTCTAGCCATTAATTTATTTGTAAGCAAAATTTACATTTTGTCAACAATGAATAAATTTAAATATTTTTCCTATAAAATTCCTTGATTTAATGAATATCTCCAAAGTAAGTTAAACCTTAATTACATTGAGTTTATGTTGATCTACTACTTTTTTCACGGCTGGGAAAACAAGAGCTGGAGAGCTCGGATGTGGAAAAAAGTTAGATTACTAGTGGAAAAAGCAAATGGATATGAGGTCACCTTGTGGATAGCAATGGTTGACTACGAAATAACATTTGATTCAGTAGAGATATAGGCAGTCCTGAACGTTTTAAGTAAGAGCAGAGTCGACGAAAGATACACAAATCTTCTTGATATACTTACATATATATACATATATATATATATATATATATATATATATATATATATATATATATATATATATATATATATATATATAAATGGAGTTAGACAAGGCCACTTAATACCCTAAAGCTGTTCACTTTCACTCTAGAAGACATGTTCAAATTGCTAAAGTGGGAAAATAAAGGAATATTAATAGACGGCGAATGCTTAAATCACTTAAGGTTTGCAGTTGATGTCACTTTGATCGCTGAATTACAAGAGATGCTGATGGAATTAAATAACAAGTCTCGAGAATTAGGTCTAAAAATAAACTTCACCAAAACCAAATATTTGAACAATCAAAGTGAAGAAAACATCCATTAACTATTAATAGACGGTGAAAGAATGGGAAAGGTACAAACATTCATAGATTTAGCACAAAAAACCGAAATACCAAAAAATAACTTAAACGCTGACTTAGACAGAAGAGTCTCGTTAGCTTCGTCTGCGTTCGAATGGTTACAATCTACATTTAAATTGGACATCCCAAATACAATAAAAGCCAGAGTGCTCGATCAGTATGTACTGCCGGTATTAACATATGGCACTGGAACGTGGACTTTAAATAAAAATATAATAAATAAACTCCAGATAACCTAAAGAGCATTGAAAAGGAGAATGCTAAATAATATACTCCAAGATCGTATTCCTAACCTCTAGATACGAAGAATATTAAAAGTGACAGATGTAATATAAGGAATATGTATATTAAGGTGAAATTGGACGGGGCAAATCGCATGGATGAATGATAACTGATGGACAAGCCCTATGGTTGAATAGAGGCCTAGAGAACATAAAAGATGCAGAGGAGACCACAGGCAAGATGGACGGACGACATAAAACGATTAGCGGGACACGATTAGATGTAAAAAGCAAATAATAGAGCTGATTTGAGACAACTTGGGAAGGCTTACATCCGACTATGGATGGAATAAGCTAATGATGTTATATATGTTATTATATGTATATATATATATATATATATATATATATATATATATATATATATATATATATATATATATATATATATGTATATATATATATATATATATATATATATATATATATATATATATATATACATACATATGTATATATATATATATATATATATATATATATATATATATATATATATATATATATATTTAATTTTCTAAAAATAATAATAATAACACCACTGATTTTTTTATGCTTTAAACTGCTGATATATTAAAAGGTGGTTTCCGGAAGTTAAAAATAAAAAAAAAAAACTTTTTTATAAAATAAAACTTTGCAGAACTTCTTTTTATTCATTAGATTATCCATCATTTGTATGAAAGCCTAAATATCAGGCAGATTTAATTTTTAACTAAGGGAAAAGGAACATTTTGAGAAATGAGTAATAAAAAATGCATACAATCTTTTAAATCTTTTTAATATTAAACATATTTAAAATAAACATTTTTTAAAAATTTTCCTGCCAAATTCATTTTATTCAGTTAAGTACAAGATTATTAATTATTAATGGACCACCCTTCTAACTTATTTATTCGAACAGTTAGGTAAAAGTGTTAAATACAGAAGTCGTACCGTTTTTAAATAATTTTTTTTAAGGAATTTTAGAGCATGCCAAGTAACTCAATCGTCGCGGATTTTAATTAAAAATCATATATATATATATATATATATATATATATATATATATATATATATATATATATATATATATACATACAAGCTCATGACATATGCTCGTGAGGCCTATAAATCAGAAAAAAAAAAATAAACTACAAGTATTGAAAACTAATTGGTATAAACCACCTACCATTGTCAAGAACAAATGCGGAGATAGCAGCTTGATCTTTAGTAAATAAGTATATAAATCTAGATCTAGATTTTATTGTGCTATTTGTAGAGCATTTTTTAAGAAGATATGACGATAAAAATTGTAATTTTACTAAAATCGAATATCCATCAGTAATCACAGTTGAAAGGACTGCCCGCTAAAAAAAATTTACGATGACATGTTTTATATATTTTAAGAACAATGTCTTTTTTACCTCCCTATCAAAAATTGTGTTGAGGAATTTAAAAAAGGAAAAAAATAACATCAATGATGAACACCTTGCTGGAAGACCCGTTTTTGTGTATAACCGAGAAAATATTAAGACTACGCATGAAATGATTTTGTAGAATAGTCGAATTGGGGTGAAACGTATGGAGACTCTAGACATTTTATATGAATGTCTTATTACATTGTCCATTTTGATTTAGATATTATCAGCTTAATGAATCCCTAAATGTCTGATCACCGACAAGAAACGATTGAGAGTCCAAACAGTTGATTTTGGGATTGGGACAGCACAGCGGTAGTGAAAATAGACAATACAACATCCGATCAATTTCATCTTTGCCGAGGTGTAAGACAGGGATGTATTCTATCTCCTGTATTATTTAATGTTTATTACGAATTTATAAGAGAAATGCGTTAAACGAATGGGATGGTGGAATCTTAATAGGAAGTGAGCGAATAAACAACCTGCGTTACGCTGATGACACCGCCATATTTTCAGCAACTAAGGAAGAGATGGCCACACTTTTAAATCGGATAGAGCAACAAAGTGGGAAAACTAGGTTTAGCCATAAATAAGGACAAAACAGAGTTGATGATAGTCGATAAGGCTCATTGAGTAGTAAGATCTTGACTTATTCAATAGGTTCGAGAAATAATAAGCTTTGTATATCTAGGATCAACCAGAAGTAGTGTAGGCGGATGCGAGGATGAAATAAAGAGAAGAATATCCCTAGCAAGAAATGCTATGACGAGGCTTACTAACTTATGGAAATGTCCGTATATAACGAAGAGAACAAAATTATACCTCGCCCAGACCTCAGTCTTTCCAATATTTTCATATGGCGTAGAATCCTGGACACACAGGAACATAAACTTATTGATCACTTTAAAATGTGGTGCTATAAGAGGATGCTGAAAAGTTCCTGGACCGCAAGAAGAACCAATCAATCTATACTTAAAGAACTAAAAATAACCGTAAGATTATCATCGCTATGTTTAAAAAGAATTCTTCAGTATTTTGGACATGTTACCAGAAGACCAGGTGATAATGTAGATCTGCTTACAATGATGGGAGAGGTCCAGGGTAAAAGGAGTAGAAGCTGTTCGCCAACAAGATCAAATAAAACCCTTGGCAGAAGATCGAGAGAAATAGAGGGAAACGGTGGATAGAACAGTGAAGGCATTCCAAAGAAATCACGATCCTCAAAACTGAGGAAACGAATGGAGAGAGAGAGAGAGTATTACAGTTATCAATAAATTTACGAATTTTATTTTTTTTAGAAAAACTTCGTATTTCATCAATCCTAAAAAATACTCTCAGGAAAATTTGAGTTAAGATAAATACATTTTTCCAATAAGGATCGTGTTTGAAGGCCGAAGCTTTACCTGAATGTACGAAAGACTGAAAGGAAATGACAAAGATTTGACCGAATGATAGGGTTACCGTTTTCTTTAAAAGATTTTCTTAAAACTTATTCGATTTGTGAGGTCTTACGTAGAGCTTTTAAGGTCGTTTATTTTATTAAAAGATTTTGTAACAGTTTTAATATTTTAAATATTTAGATTTGTATATACTTTAAAATATTTGAACTTATTTTTACAACTAAATATTTGACAATTCACAGAGAAATATGTACTAAAGGGAGAAACTAAATACTGCAAAAATCTATGAAGGTAAGTTGGCCAACAATATAAATATAGCTTGTGTGCCACTGTCCACATAGTTCAGACAACGGGACAATGTTTATAAATGTAAATTTTGGACTGAAAGAAACCACAGCAGACACGAATCAGCTGCGTAGGGCGAGAGTCTGGGTAGACGAGGGTAAAATGATGATTTAAAATAAGAAGTAAAGAGTGAATAGTTAGTTAAAAATATTCTGATTTTTAAGATTAAATGATTCGAGTTCTTGTTTACGTAGCTCTTGTTGAAGTAAAGCTCTAATAGAGATAGGTAACATGTTGTGCATTTTCGGCATTAAGTATATTAAAAATCTTTGGCATACAAAGTTATGCACAAATGGAGATTCTAGATTTCCATTTGTATTTGCTTTTCTTGATATATTGGGAAATATATCCTTTTTTTTTCTGAAATAAACAAAAAGAATTCTTTGATTTAAAATACTATAGGTGGAATATCATGATGTAGGAAAATGGAGTAGTTTATCTAATATTTTTAGAGAACTATCTTCAAAAATTTATAGTATTTTTAAAGTATTATCGTAGGCACTTTTCCATACAAGTATGCACTATTTTAAAACAGATTGCCCTAAAGTTCTATACAAGGTAATTAGTAATTTTTGATTTGCAATTTTTTTTCTTGTTTTATCATGATACTTAGATAACTGATTTTATTTATTTTCGTTACAGTTGAACAGTTTTTTAACAGTTTTTAAGGTAGGCATGAAGAGTTTTAATTAATGGTTGATTGACAATTGTTCTAGAAAATCGTACAAAGCACATTTTGGATACATTGGATACATACAAAAGTTTTATTTAGCCAGGAGCGCAGCACTTTTCTGCTCCATCACAACCGTCCTGTCCTACAGCCCCACCAAACAGCAAAATTGTATCATCGGCTTACGAAATGACACTACAGTCTTTTAAAAGTTAACCAGTTATACATATATATATATATATATATATATATATATATATATATATATATATATATATATATATATATATATATATATATATATATATATATATATATACAGTCCCTGGCCAAATTATTAGACGCACTGTATTTTTTTTAGTAATTTTATGTTTCTTAAGAGTTTTTATGCAATAATGGTATATTTAAACTACAATATTATTGATTTTTATTCAAAAGAATTGTTGTAGACTACATATTTGTATTTATTTTTAACATATGGCAACACTGTGTTGACAAAGTGATACATGAACGTAAACAAGTACAAACCTGTATCAGTCGCGATCGGAATCGAGTCAGGTACGGACGTGTTTCTGTGGCTTTATGGACTGTGATTCTTTGTTTAACAGTTTTATACTACTCAGTTATTAGTTTATTTTGTATGCAGTGTTTTAAAAAAGTAATTGGACTATTTTCATTATGGGTAGAAAAGGCGATCTTTCACCACGTAAAAAAGCTGAAGTGAAGGCCCTTGTGATTACGAAAACATTTACAAACCGAGAAATATCACGAAGATTGGAGGCTTCTGAAGCTAGTGTACGACGCATAAAAAAGAAAATTGAGTCAGGGAAGGAATTAAGCCCGAAAAGAAAGAAAAGATGCGGTAGAAAACCAATTTTCCCTCCACGGTCAGAGAGATGTTTGAAGAAAATTTGTGTAGAAAACAGATTTGCTACCACAAAGGTAATAAAATCACAACTCCAGGATGCTAGCGTAAATGCTTCTGAGCGCACTGTTCGAAGAAAATTGAAAGAATTAGATTTTAAGGCCTGTCGCCCCGCCAGGAAGCCCAAGTTAACAGCTGCAATGAAAGCAAAGCGCCTGAAGTGGGCCAAACAATGGCAAGACAAAGATGTGGACTTCTGGAGATCGGTAAGATACAGCAATTTAATCAATAATTGATACATTATTATCATTTTCAGTTAAATAAAACAAATAAACATGGAAGTTTATATATTTTTCCTATTTTTGACAGGTCTGCTTCAGTGACGAAAGCACATTCGAAATTTTGCAGAATAAAGCTCAGTATGTGCGTCGTCGTCATGGAGAAAAGTTTCATCCTGATTGTGTCGTCCCGACGGTTAAACATCCCACCAAAGTGATGATTTGGTCAGTCATCAGCGGCAAGGGCACTGGACGTCTGTAGGTCGTCAAAGGAATAATCAGGCAAGATCAGTACAAAGAAGTATTACAAAATCGGTTGATTCCGCAGCTCAGAGAATGGTTTCCAAATGGGGAACCATTCACTTTTATGCAAGATGGAGCTCCCTGCCACACTGCTCGGTCTGTTAAAGCTTTTTTGGCAGAAAAAAATATCCCTCTGTTGGATTGGCCCCATTGAAAATGTGTGGGAGCTGATGAAAAGAGAAGTGGCTAAAGATGTGATTACCAACAAAACCCAGCTCCTAGAATAGATTATTCATCTGTGGAATCATCATCCTCAAATGCAGGAGACAGTACAATCTTGCATTGATAGCATGCCGCGCAAAATTAAAGCTTTGATAGCGGCTAAAGGTGGCTCAACTAAATATTGACTTTTACTAACATTAATTTCACTTTTCTTTAAAACTTAATAAACTTATGCTTTTTTAAATTAATGCTGTTTTATTTATGTCAAATAAATAGGTAATTGATTGGATAATATAAAAATAAAAAACAAATCAATTTAAAATAATAAAACGGTACAATATCACTCGGTAATTAATATTTTACATGAAATCTTGCAGTGCGTCTACTAATTTGGCCAGGGACTGTATATACATATATATATATATATATATATATATATATATATATATATATATATATATATATATATATATATATATATATATATATATATATATATATATATATATATATATATATATATATATATATATATATATACATATATATATATATATATATATATATATATATATATATATATATATATATATATATGTATATATATATGTATATATATATATATATATATATATATATATATATATATATATATATATATGTATATATATATATATATATATATATATATATATATATATATATATATATATATATATATATGTATATATATATATATATATATATATATATATATATATATATATATATACACACATATATATATATATATATATATATATATATATACATATATATATATATATATATATATATATATATATATACACACATATATATATATATATATATATATATATATATATACATATATATATATATATATATATATATATATATATATACATATATATATATATATATATATATATATATATATATATATACATATATATATATATATATATATATATATATATATATATATATATATATATATATATATATATATATATATATATATGTATATATATGTATATATATATATATATATGTATATATATATATATATATATATATATATATATATATATATATATATATATATATATATGTATATATATATATGTGTATATATATATATATATATATATATATATATATATATATATATGTATATATATATATATATATATATATATATATATATATATATATATATATATATTAAAACTAGTATGATTCTAAGAACAGTGTACCCTGTGATGCACCAGTCGTAATTGTCTTGAATGAACTTCTTCTTCTTATAGTGGCACCTCGATTACTGAAGTTGTACTGTAATCAAGACGAATTCTACCCTACCCTGGGCAATTTTTAATAAAATGCGAGTGTCCAGGCCTGTCCACTCTCTTGTATTCTTTAGCCTTCGCCATCCTGTACCTCTTTCAATTTTACCCTCCATCAATAACCGGAGAAACGATTATCTTAGACCCCTATACATATGTCCCAAGTAGCCAGTTTTCTATCTTTTAAGAAACGACAGCAATTCTCTCGCTCTCTACTCATTCGCCACAGTACGTCTTCGTTTCCGACATGTTCTGTCCAGAAGATCTTCCATATTTTGCGCATGACCCACATTTCGAAAGACTCCCAGGGATTCATTAAGCATATAAAAGCACTGGATATAATATATGGATTTTACAAGTCTGTGATGGGGTGTCTCATTTTGAAAAAAGCCGCTCTAGCCATTTCAATGCGAACTCATATCTCAACTTCAGGATTCAGACCATTGGTTATTCAGCATCCTAGGTATTTAAATTGGGTTACTTGTTCTATCAGTTGACCCTAAACGCGAATATTTGTTTGCAATCCAGGTGTTCTTGAGGTGATAATTACTTTAGTTTTGTTAACATTAACTTTCATTCCCAAAGCTTCATCTTCCCAAGATATATTGTTCATAAGACGCTGAAGTCCATCTGCTGTGTCTGCTCTAGTAATGGCATCATCCTCAGATTGTTGATGATATTGTCAATAACTTTGATACCGTTTGAAGCGTTCTGGAATATGTGTTTAGAATATAGATTAAAAAGGAGTAGAGAGACAACACATCCTTGACGAACACCTACCATCCAGTCTGTCAAAAAGAATATTATGGAATACAAGATCTAGAAAAATTGACAGGATTTTCTTTTTTTTTTGTGCTGAAGATTTTCATTTATTGTATACCTTCCTTAAATTTATACACCATATCTTCTGTGCAATTTTTATTTGTGAATCCGTATTGTTTAACATCTGATAGATTACATTTTTCTATAAAGTTATGGCTTATAGATTCTAGATATTTTTTTATTCTCAAATTTGAAGATGGGAGTAACAACCGAATATTTCCAGTCTTGGGGTGAAATAAAACTCGTGAAGCAAGGATTTATAATATGCTTAAAGGGTTTTATAATGTGCATGTTTCTTTTATAATAATTTCTGAAGTTATTTTATTCTCACCAAGACTAGAGCTATTTTTCAAAGTATTGATTAATTAATTTTTAGTGTTCTGTACGGAATACTTATAAGATCATTTCGGCGTCTGTCCGCCTGTTTGTCTGTCATACCCGATTTTCTCCATAAAAGTTGAAATTTGGCACTAACATTGATGGCCTTATCAGAGCCGTGTAGTTTTAAAAGTTAAATTTGGAGTTAAATTTGGAAGGTGAAATCGGAAGTGAAAAAAACATTTTTTTACTGGGTCATCGAGTGGGCTGTCAAATGAAAGCTTGTAGAAACACGAGTTCAAAAATATATATAATATAATACTTGCGCACACTCTTCTTTGTATTATTTTTAAAAAAATTCCAAAAATCGCTGTCCCACCCCATTATATCGAAATGTACGGATCAAAAAATTTTGAAAAAATTCTGGAATATTCTCCACGGGATGTAGATTAACCTTTACCTTTAATAATTTATCTGGTATATAAAAAAAAAACAAAATTTCAAGGATATCAGTTTTCAGTAAAGATCGAAAAAAAAAACTTTGTTGAAAACTCATTTGGGGTGTGTTTTGTGAAGTTATTGATCATTTTATACCCCCATAACAAAATTTTTGTTTTAAAAGCAATCAACGTACGCACTATTTGTGTAAGTCTAACTTGCCTTTGGCTGGTGTATTAAAAATTATGCGATAAGAGTGAGAGATCAGAAGTTAAATTGTAATCTATTATGTTGGGAATGTGGAATCTTTGGCACAATGACACAATTCAGTATATATCACCCACTACACCAAACACTTTATTTTTGCCCTCGACGCGCGTTTCACTAATAATGTTAGCTTCATCAGGAAGGAGTCAATCATCGCTCCTGTTGAAGCTAACATGGTTAGCAAAACGCGCGTCGAGTGCAAAAAAATAAAGTGTTTAGTGTAGTGCTGATATATACTGGGTATTATAACCTATGTTAATACTTATCTAAATCTGTCTGTGTGCCTTCGTTATTAAAAAATCTGTTAAAAATTTCAGGCACTTTTTTAACCGGTACAACCACATTTTTATGTGTAATATCATAAATTTGATTTCTATTTTTTTCTTGTTATCCAGATGCTGCTTTAAACAATTGAGTAGATGTACACCCAAACCACTCTCTCAGATCGCGAAACCAAGAGATACGCCGTTGTCCAACACTTCTTCCGCCTTGAACCTTCCCTTGCAATGTCAACTGCAATAGAATTTTGTCCTCCTATTACATGACCCAAATGCTTGATTTTTCGCCGTTTAATGGTAATTAAAATTTCTCGATCTTTATAACACTTTCATGACTTTATCGACGCAAGGTATTCTGAGTATCCTTCTATATGCCCACATTTCGAATGCCTTCAGTTTATTGATGTTATTTTTGTTTAGCGTCCACGCCTCTACCCCTTAGAGTTTAAAGGAACAAAATAAGCAAAAAACAGGACGGCGCTGACTTTTGAAAATTTTTGAGTCCTGCCTCCACACATTTTATTATGAAAACAATAATATTATATTATAAGTATTTATTTTTAAAACTGGTAAGAGATGAGAAAGTGCAATTTATATACTACCCCGCGACTGACTCTTTATTAATTCACATTTTTGTGGTACGATAATTTTCCCTGTGTAATATTCATTATTCTCCCGTTGACTTAAGGTGTAATTTACGATTAATTTTAATTAAAACAATTTGTAAGTTCTCTAGCTGAACGTAATGGAGTATTAGTTCAAACTCTCTTGGTTAAAGTTATGAAATTTAATGAAGGTAGAGAGATCAGTTTTGTCAAAATTATGCTACGTTTAAGATTATTAAATCTTCACCATTAATTAGGTACGTTTAAGATTTCATGTAACTATATCTTTGACCTCCCTTACTAAAGGGAAGTAATGTGTTCGTGAAACAATCAACCTAAGATATTTTCTTTTCATCTTTTTAAATAATTAAAATGTTGTTATATTTTTTGGTATATACAATGAAGAAGCATTTTGTTTTAGAAACGTCAGCCGAAATAAGTCAAACTAATGAATACCATGGATTAGATGCCGAGTATGAAAATTATTGACTCTTTATTACATTGAAGATCACTGAATACAAAACGAAACATGCAACAATACTAATCGTGACCGACCAGTAGCCATGGAGAGCCTTATTTTTAACCTAAATTAAAGGGGTTTGTCAAATTCACACTCTGTAGCAATTGAGCGGTACATTCTAGAACAAAAGGGATTACATGTTTCTACCTTAGCTCTTTATTCACTATACAAAAATAAACCCTTAACATACTACCAACGAGCAATAAGATTTCCTTAATACACAAATAATATACACTTTCTTAAATTTGTAATGGTATTTGCCCCTCAGGCAACACCTATATTAAATAATTTGCAGATCTGCGGTCTTTGGAAGTATGTTCATATGGTTGGGACCTTAGTATAGCGCATACTTTAGACAGTATGCCGAAACATATATCTCGAGTTACTCTCGCATACAAAACAATGAAATATTAAAAAACAAAAGTCGTTTAAATTTTACCTTTTAAATACCTTATAATTATTTAATAAGAGTTAAGAAATATCATACTTTATAAAATATCTTTTTAATTTTTCAACCAAGTCAAGAATGTCAATTTTTGCCAGAGTTTTTATGATTCGTGATTGTGATTAATCTCTCTGGGTTTATATGGTGTCAATAGGTAGTAGTATTAGTAGTAATAATATGGCTAGGAAGCCTTATAGCCCATCAAACAGACCAGAGAGATCATTTTTGTCAACCTTATATTACAATCTAATTAATGCCAGAAAGGGCCTACAGTTTAACGTGGAAGCCGAACCACATAACGGGTTGACGGTACTCTCTTAGCCCGCTGGTTTTATGGTGTTGCTCTTCTTACTTCCCGCCGATCACGAACCTCGATAGGGTGCCAACCTTAATGCCCATGACGGCCTCAGTGGCATTGCGATCAAGTATTTTCTTCGATGTTGGCGCTTGATCTTTTCAGCTCGACTTCTATGTCTTATTCAAGAGCGCTATCTTCTGTCTTCCAGTTCAAGCGGAAACGGATCAACAATATCCCATCGGCAGTTTTCCGGACGGTTCCTAGTCCTTGAAAGCCGGCTTCAGCTATTCGCCACACCCTTGTAGGCGTGATTCTTTTCATGGTCCGATCATTCTCTCACCAACAATATACCCGGCAGTTTTTCCGCCGGGTCAGCATTCTGTCTTCGAAGGTATTATCTGTATATATATATATATATATATATATATATATATATATATATATATATATATATACATATATATATACATATATATATATATATATATATATATATATATATATATATATATATATATATATATATATATATATATATATATATATATATATATATAATAACTACCGACCAATCGCACTGCTGTCAATAATATCGAAAGTCTTGGAAAAGGCTATCAATCAGCATCTTCTAAATATCTTGAAGGATTCAACATTATTAGCGATCACCAATATGGCTTTCGTAAAAATAGATTAACAGGAGATATTCTGACTTATGTAACACATGTTTGGAACAACGCATTTGAACACTTTAGAGAATCTCGAGCGGTTGCTCTTGACATATCCAAGGCATGCGACCGTGTTTGCCACGATGGGCTGTTGGCTAAGCTACGTTATGGTATGTCTGAAAAGTTCTGTTTGTGGCTCTCATGTTTCCTCAGAGAGCGTTCTTTACGAGTGGCAGTCGACGGATTTCTTTCTAACACCTTCACTATCAACGCCGGTGTATCCCAAGGCTTCATACTGTCTCCTACTCTCTTTCTCATTTATATTAACGATCTGCTGGAAAAGACCGAGAATCCAATCTACAGCTTTGCAGATGACAGTACACTTATCTCTTCATTCACTTTGAACGCTCGGACATCGGCTACTCAGACGAATATCCTCAGACAGTAGGAAGTCATTCAACTTAACAAAGACCTGGAAGAAATTCTATCTTGGGGTGACAGTAACCAAGTGGAATTTAACGCTACAAAAACCCAGGCGGCAGTTTTTTTTTAAAAAGTTAACGTTGCTGAACCCGACATAGTTATGTCGGGACACTCCATTTCTCTAACATCGTCACTCAATTTGTTGGGCGTTAATTTTGGAGCAAATATGTCCTGGCATGAACATGTTGCAGGCATAGCAAGGAGAGCTTCTCAGAACTTGGGAATATTATTTCTAACCAGAAAGCCTTACACTTCACAACAACTGTTAATTTTTTACAGAGCTGAAATTCGACCAACTATGGAATACTGCTCCCATGTTTGGGGCTCCGCTCTCAAACATACACTGCATTTATTGGATTCTATTTAGGGAAGAGCTGTTCGTCTGATTGGAGACCCGGAACTGATAGGTGGCCTTGATTCGCTGAATTCGAAGAACGGTTGGCGACTTGAAACTATTCTACAAGTATTTTCGGGATGTAGCCCGCTTAATTCCTACCAGAGCGGTGCATGTTAGAAGTACACGTCACGCTAATACTTCACATCCGTATGAGGTTCAGCTTGTCACTCCTCGTACAACGCTTTTCAAACAGTCATTTATATGGAGAACATCATCCCTTTGGAATAATTTGCCCAGGCCTGTGTTTTCCACCGAGTATAATTTACAGCGATTCAAGAACAACACCTTAGTAAGTTGTCCAATCTCCTTCTGCATCAATAATCAGCTGGCAGTTTTTTCCGCATACCCTACAAATTTTTCGAATCCCTTTAGAACTGAGTCAAAGTCCCCATAGTCTTTCCTCTGAGCTTTCTCTTTACAAGGGACTAAACGTTTTCAATAGAGTTCGCATCCGACGATAGATACTCTAGTATCTTATCGTGAGCCCAAGCGAGCCGCTTCGCGACGTGATTTTGGCCCAGCAAAGATTTCTTCAACATGCTTCCGAATTTAACATCTTGAGCACGAAAATATTGTCGAATGGTCTCATGGAACACATTCAAACCCGATTCTTTTAATTTTGCCGCTCCTTAACGTAACGTGACTTTAGGCTCCCGTGAAAACAAAGACACGATTCATTTTTCGACTTTCAAAGTGACTTTGCTTCTCGAGCCACGTTTTGGCAAGTCGTCGACATTTTTCGTCTCGTTAATATAACTTACCCACTTCTTCACAAACGATACCGACTTTTTAATATATTTAGCGGCCGCGGATTGTGTCATTTTAGGCTCCTTTGAATGGGAACAAAGAAAGACTGCGTCGAACCGACGCGCAAACAACATTTTGGATTTTACATAATTTCGACGAAAGTTTGGAATCGACTGATACTTTTGCTAAAGTGCGTTGTAGATAAAGGTCCCTTTTACCGATTTTTTATTGAATTACTAGAATCGCATTTATCAAAAATGAATGACATGTTCTTACTTGACAGACTGTATATACCAAATGAGCTTTTAATTAATATAATAAACAAAAATGGTATAATTAAAACAAAATTTAAAAGAGAAAGTCTTGAGCAACACCTACATTGCAGTCTTATTTTTCAAACGGTACTTGGATGATTACCTCACCGTATACGAAAACAAAAAAATTAACATTTTACAAATATTTAACAATTTTCACTCCGAGCTATTTACATCAGGAATAGAAAACTAAAACACAATAAACTTTCTTGATTTAACAATAATACGACAACATAACTGTGAAGACTTAAAAACGAAATGTTAATACAAAGAATATTTCGTCAGGTCGATACTCCAATTGTAATTCACACCACTCCAAAGAACCGCGTTATAATAGTATTGATAGACAGATCTCTAACCTTAACTTCACCTGAATTTAGACCTGAAATTTTAAGGAAGAAGAAAAATTCTGAAATAATAATTTCCCAGAAAAACTAGTAAACAAACGTATCAAATACACAAATTATACACTTTATACCAACCAAAAATATCAAATATATTCTAAAAAATCCTACATCTTTGTCTGCCACAAGGCATAAAATCTTTATCTTTAATATTTATTATTATTGGAATATCAACACAACAGATTACATGGACCTAAATACACAAAAAATGTATCCACAGCGTTACCTAAACACGAAGAAAATGAAAATCACGAATTTGACTTTTCAAACCCTGAAAGATTACCGCTACTAATAGAAATGATTTGTATGAAAAAACAATATATTATATATATATATATATATATATATATATATATATATATATATATATATATATATATATATATATATATATATATATATATATATATGAGCTTGTAGCAAGACCGATTGTAAAAAAATGCATTCACCTTAAATAGCGGATCTCAATAATAAACGAAAAAATCCACCCTTAAAAACATCAAGACATGAATATTTTTTAAAGGCAGCCACTGGTGTACGATAAACCTTCGTAATGAATAGACTTTTAAATTTAATTACCTTTAAAAATAACAGCTGCTGCTGCTGCTCGATACTGTAATCTTGCTGCTGCTGCCGCTCGAAGCTAACTTAGAGCAGCAGCAAGATTACAGTATCGAGTAGCAGCAGCAGCATGAGCACTTGAAAATGCCAAATGAGATTTTGGCGAAACATTGTGCAAATTCATTGTTAGACGAACGGATTTAAACCCGGAATTTTTGTATTATATATATATATATATATATATATATATATATATATATATATATATATACAGGGTGTCCCAGTATTCCGTGTACATAGAGTTACTGTGGATTTCTGGAATCAGCATATGACCATTTAACCCAACTTACCTTAGTCCAAAAATTCGTAATTTTTGAGATACAAGGTGTCAAAGTTATACTTTTATTTTAGTTTTTCTTAAATAGCTTTCTTAATAATTGTACTATTTGTACAAGATTCGGTGCTACGGGGTTTTCTGAGGTGAGAAATCGAAATCAGCTCACACTTTTGTTGTAAATTGTAGGGGGCGCCACTTATTGCACTGTGTATACTTTTAAATTGTCATAACCTTTTTTATACCACTCTTTATGATATTTTTAATTAAATACTTGTATTCTCCGCCTTCTCCTGTCTAAAAAAGCTCTCTTGATAAATTTTGCTCCGAGCTTCCATTTTTTAATTCCACTGTCAATTTCGCAAATTCGTTTCTTCTTATATATATCTTATTATTATTATTATTGATATATATATATATATATATATATATATATATATATATATATATATTTATATATATATATATATATATATATATATATATATATATATATATATATATTTATATATATATATATATATATTATATATATATATATATATATATATATATATATATGTATCTTATTATTATTGTTAGCCTGTTTACCTTTAAGCATGCTTCAAATTTCAAAGACTATTCTTTTGGACCTGTCCTAAGCCTGGATGAAGTATGAAGGAACGCATCTATTGTTCCGAGAACTAACTTCTTTAGTTACGTGCTAGATTCGCAGAAATCAGTTTGCGGAACAAGTTCTGGAGAAGCCTGCAAGAAGATCGGCGAAACGTCAGCGTTACTTACTCAATCGACACAAGAGCAATCCAGAAGACCTATATTGTCAGTTATAGCTCATAGCTGGATGACTTTTTAAGATTTAAATCACCAGCTGGTAATTTATATTTATACTACTTGAATGATGTTAGAATACCTGCGGTTACACGAATTCTGAGAGAAAGAGTGTCAAGAAAATGTCGCTCACTCATGATTTTTTTTTTTTTAATTCTGCTATACTTGTGCTTTGAGGCCTCCATGCTACATAAATTCTTAACATAAATAAACAAACTTTTTTAAAAATGTACACTTTATCGTTCCTAGCAATCTACAGTAATCGTTTAAAGTCTCCGTTAATGCTGGAACTTTGTATTCCTAAACACGTTTCGTCTTATAATCATGGATCCAAATACCTGAGAGGCTTTTTCCTGAAAAAATATTTATTTTAGTTTATTATGTAAACCTTCTTGACCTAATATAAAGGGTTCTTGATATTATAAACGAAAGTAAATACAGCTTATGCAGTATTTTGACCGCTAAGCACGGTAACGGTGCAGTAGCAATGTTATATCACTGTTTTTCAAACAGAAAAAGTTAAGAAGGTTCGGTAGCTTGAGACCTCGACAGAACTGGTTGTCATTAACTTTAATGGTAGATATGCACGGTATTTTCTCAGTAAGGGTATTTTTAGAATCATTGCCTAATTTTCTGGAGCAATATTTCAAAAAAAAAATTTTTACTGCCAAACTTTTTGAAAGTAGAGTTCAAGAAAGGGAAATTTTCGAATGGTTAAACTTAAATATAAGTTTTTGAATTTATATATGTTTTTGAATTTATCTTAGCTTGACGTGAATAGAAGTTAGCTCAAGTTAATTTAGGTAATATTACGGGGTTACGTACACCTCGAATTTTCAAAAATTCGATTTTTTTTTACGGATTTTTATTTTTTATGCTTCTAAGAGTTATTCAAAGAACAAAAATTAAGAAAATGCCATTCCGTTACAGAGTTATAGCATTAAGTGTGCTTTGGCGTCGGATTGGGACCGCTACATGTTTTCAGACACTGTCTGCAATATTACTCCATCAAATTTTAATATTTTTTAACTTTTTAGTGTTTCGTATGGAACACTTATAAGATCACTTCGGTGTCTGTCCGTCCATCTGTCACACCCGATTTTCTCCGAAACTATTTGACATAGAAAGTTGAAATTTGGTACTGATATAGGAATTGATGGCCTCATCAGAGCCGTGTACTTTTGAAAGTTAAATTTTGACATGAGGGGTTAGTTTTGAGGGGTAAAATCGGAAGTGAAAAAAATTTTTTTTGCTCATCATCATTCATCGAGAGGGGTGTCAAATGAAAGCTTGTAAAAACACGAGTTCAAAAATATATATAATGTAATACTTTTCTTTGTGTTATTTTTAAAAAATCGCGAAAAATCGCTGTTTCTATTTTTTGTGAAGTCACTGATCATTTTATACCTCCATAACAAATATTTTTATTTTGAAAGCAATCTACTTACGGAACACTAATTGCGCAAGTTCAACTTGCACTTGACCGGTTATTATTAATCTTAATAATTACTTTTTCTGCGAAATGTCTAGTGGTTTTTTTAAATTTTTCTAATAGACCAATTTTTTGTAGATAATTAAACATAAATTTTTTAGTCGAAAGTTTCATACTAAAGTTGAAAACACTGTAAATTTTTTATTTTTGAAAAAAAACTCCTTGGACAACTTTTAATTACTACATTATTTTACAAAATTAATTTTTATTTTTGCATATTGGATTCTTTTTTGTGAAGTTATCCTGCAGACAAAGAGGCGCCATAGTTTTCATCAGTGGTCTATTTAAACCGATAAAACATTTAAATTATAAAAAAAAAACTATTTTTTATAATTTAAAATACAATAAAAATATATAATCGCAATTGTATTATTCACTTAATAACCTTTTTAAATATACATATTTTTTGCAGCGCCCAGTGTATATAACCCCTTAAATTCTATTTTTTATAATTAAGTTAATGTGACTTGAACTAACCTGAGTTAACTTCTTTCTGCGATCAGTATGATAATAGCAAGCAAGACCGAAAACTGAAAACAAAAATGTACATAATTTCCATTATCTAGGCTTATCTCTGCTCATCTCCCATTATTTCTCCTTATCTCCCATTATTTCTTCTTATCTCCCATTTTCTCACCTTATCTCCCATTATCTAGGCTTATCTCGACTTATCTCACAATATTTCTTCTTATCTCCCATTATTTCTCCTTATCTCCCATTATCTCACCATCACTCCCATTATCTAGACTTATTTCCGCTTATCTCCCATTATTTCTCCTTATCTCCCATTATTTATACTTATCTCCCATTATCTTACCTTATCTCTCGTTATCTAGGCTTATATCGAATTATATAGAACATATGTATAAATTTATAAAAACACGTAAATCGAATAAGTGGTTCTCAAGTGATAAGCGCACTAACGGACAGACAGAGAGACAGACAGAGAGATGTTGCATTTTATATACATTATATTCTTTGCAACATGATATTGTTCCATATTTAATGGTTTAGGCAGTGTATTGTAAGAGAACGTGCTAACGGTAACCTTTTTTCCGACTTGATTCACTATTATCGTCACTGCTTATTCTTTATGTTACCTAACGCCATAAAAATATATCCTATAACTTGGCCAGAGAACATATGTGTGTTTTTAAAAAAAAAGCACGTAACGCACTAACGGACAGAGAGACAGATAGACAGACAGAGAGACGTTGCATTTTATATATATTATAGATAGACAACCTGGCCAGAGAACATAAAGCACGTAAATCGGATAAGTGGTTCTCCAGTGATAAGCTCACTAACGGACAGACAGACAGACAGGCAGAGAGACAGGCAGACAGAGAGACGTTACATTTTATATATATTATAAAGATTATAGATAACCTGGCCAGAGAACATACGTATGTTTAAAAAAAAAAGTAAGTAAATCGGATAAGTGGTTCTCCAGTGATAAGCACACTAACGGACAGCCAGACAGACAGAGATATATTGCATTTTTATATATATATATATATATATATATATATATATATATATATATCATAGATGTAATAAAATATGTATCTATAACCTGGTCAGAGAACATATCTATGAATTTAAAAAATTACTTATATCGGATAAGTGGTTCTCGAGGGATAAGCGCACTAACGGACAGACAGACAGACGTTGCATTTTATATATATTATAGATATAGATTATTATTATTATATAACCTGGCTGAAGAATATATGTATGAATTTAAAAAAAGACACGTAAATCGGATATAAGTGGTTCTCGCGTGATAAACGCACTAATGGGCAGACAGACAGACAGAGAGAGACATTGCATTTTATATATATATTATAGATTATAGATATTCTCTGCTACATAATATTGTTCCATATTTAATGGTTTAGGCTGTGTATTGCAAATGAACGCGCTAGCTGCAAAATTTTTTCCAACTCAATTCACTATTATCGTCACTGCTCATTCGTTATGCTACCTATCGTAATAAAATATAGACTATAACCTGGCTAGAGAATATATATGTTTTAAAAAAAAAATTCGTAAATCGGATAAGTGGTTCTCCAGTGATAAGCGCACTAACGGACAGACAGACAGACAGAGAGACGTTGCATTTTATATATTATATTATATATATATATATATATATATATATATATATATATATATATATATATATATATATATATATATATATGTATATAAGAATACTTAAATTAATCACTTAGGCCATACCAAGTGTAATGTCTATTTGTAAGAGCTTCTAAAAAACAGGACCATGGTAAACGAACTGGTTATCAGATATGTAAATGTATACTCAGCTAGTTGGAGAAAATCCTAGATGAGACATACAAAATGCAGTAAACGAATGTTTGATAACCTCTAATTCATTTCGGTCACAAGGCTTTTTATCGGATACTACATTTCAACTGCAACAGCAAGCTGGATTTCGAGCAGGTCATCTATGTACAAACAAATATAACCTTAATAGGGACCATCTGTCCCTTTTACCATAATATGGGATCAATACTAAATTATAAAGCACAATTTCGGACAACTTTATGATCATTAAGGCAGGAATGTGTCCCTCTTTCCACTTAAAGTATTTTAAAACGAAGTGTTGAAACATTAATAGAGAATATTCTCCGGAATAAGAAGAAATTCAACCCTCTTTACCAATTTCGCCGACGATCAAGTAGTAACTGCCTAGAATCATAAACATCTCAAACTCGAGACAAATTGACTTAAAAATAAGAGAAATGGAGAATAACTGTAAATATGCTTTAAATAATATAAAATAAAGAGAAGAATATCCCTAGCAAGAAATGATATGACGAGGCTTACTTAGATATGGAAAAGTCCGTAAATAACGAAAAGAACAAAATTAAACCTCGTCCAACCAATATTTTCATATGGCGTAGAATCCTGGACACTTAGAACAAAGGAACGTAAACTTATTAATTCCTTTGAAATGTGGTGCTATAGGAGGATGCTGAGAATTTCCTGGACCGCAATAAGAACCAATCAATCTATACTGAAGGAATTAAATATTCAGCTTATCATCGCTATGTCTAAGAAAAATTCTTTAGTTTTCTGGACATGTAGCCAGAAGACCAGGTGATAATGTAAACCAGCTTATAACGATGGGAGAAGTCCAGGGTAAAAGGAGTAGAGGCCGTTTGCCAATAAGATGGTCGGATCAATTAAAACAAGTTATAGATCAACCCCCCATGTATCAATACACTTGACAGAAGATTGAGAGAAACGGAGGTAACCTGTGGATAAAACAGTGAAGTCACTCCAGAGAGATCACGACGCTCAAACAAATGGAGAGAGAGATATATCTGCCAAGCCAAATTTAGAGAAGATGGCCGCGTAGATAGAGACAAGAAATAGAGGAATGCAGGAAAAATAATCGGCTCTTTAAAATTACTACTTTGACCAAGAACATCCGTATAAGTTCATTAACAACCCATCAGATATATGTATAATAGATTAAAAAGTCTTCAAAAAGTGGTATAAGACAAAGCCGCTTAGTATCTAAGCACCGTGATCATTGTCACATTCGGTTGAAAAAGATGGTTCTATTAGGAACATTTTGTAACCTCTCAGCATTATTTCTTATTTTTCTATTACCTTTCTGTTTTAGATTCTTTAATCTACACCAAAACACAAAGTACTCAGGATGGATGTGAAAAGTGTCAAACGCACTATTAAAAATTTTTATCGATCGAAGAAATATAAACAAAGTACCAGCGTTTTAACACTCTCTAAAAGGGTTGAAACTTGTAAACTAGCCAGTGGATGGAAATATTTTTCAAAAAAAAAAAATTCAACTTTTATAGAGGCTGCATTAAAGTGTACTATAATCTTTCCTAAACTATGTCGTCACCAGAGGAGACCTGTTGCATATGCCACTTTCTACACCTCAATGAGCTTAGAAAAAAACGCTATCGCTTAGCCTTCAATGTTCTCTATTTTTTCTTAAAAAAAAACTTCCCTCTAGTTCCTCTGCTCCCTTCACTGTCTAAAAAACGGCACTGTGTGACTAGTGGAGTAGACTAGTCACAGAGTGCAGTTTTTTTTAACTTTTTGTCAAAAAAATAAATCGTTTAGTTAAATAAAGCACCCAACATAACATTAAAATTGAAAGTATATTTAATACTATAGTTAAACCTTCCAAGTTAGTTGGCATTCAGTTCACAGGCTTTTGAGTCTAGGCAAAAAAAGTATTTAGCTTTTTAAACTTTCAGGAATTTCTTTTCATCTCCAGTAACTTGCATCATTCTAACCTGAACTAATTAAAATTTGTTATTAAGGAAAGTTGGCTGTAATGCTCTCATAAGCTCTCTTTATGAACATGTAAGTATGTTTGCTGTAAATGAAAATCAAGTTCAATTAGTTTCTTTAAAAACTTAAAACAAGTTTGTTCTTATTTTTTGTTTAAGTAGTGACAATTGTATATTAGAGTTAGGATGTTTACAGTAAAAAAAAACATCAAAATTTTGCACAATTTTTATTTGCGAATATATATATATATATATATATATATATATATATATATATATAAAGGGTGATTCATTTAGAGGTACTTTTTGTGATGGGGATTTAATTGCAGATTGCGCATGCGTCGTGTCAACTGAAGTGGCATTCCTGTTCAGTAGTGTTTGACAATTCATAATGGAAAGACTTAGCCCGGCACAGCTTCTACAAATTATTCAACTTTATTACGAAAATGGGCGTTCTACGAGGAATGTGTATCGGGCGCTTAGAGCAATTTATGGTCCACATAATCGGCCTACCGAACGCACAATTCGCTTTACCATCAATAAGTTTGAGACCCAATTTTCATTATTGGATAATGCTCGACCGAATAGACCACATCCAGCACGTAGTGAAGAAAATATAGGGGCGGTAGCGGAGAGTGTACGCGAAGACCGTGAAGTGTCGATTCGTCGCCGTTCTCAACAGCTTGGCCTGTCATATTCAACAACTTGGCGTATTTTACGTAAGGATCTTTCTTTAAAAGCATACAAAATTCAACTAGTGCAACAACTGAAGCCGACCGACCTTCCGAATCGTTTCCGTTTTAGTCGTTGGGCTCTTGACAAGCTTGCAGAAAATCCACTGTTTTCGAGAAGAATTTTGTTCACCGATGAGGCCCATTTTTGGCTTAATGGGTTCGTGAATAAACAAAATGCCCGTTTTTGGGGTGATGAACAACCTGAAGAGGTTCAAGAGCTGCCATTAAATCCAGAAAAAACAACTGTTTGGTGTGGTTTATGGGCCGGTGGAATAATCGGTCCATATTTCTTCAAAACAGAGGCCGGCCGGAATGTTACTGTGAATGGTGACCGTTATCGCGCCATGATAACAGACTATTTGATGCAGAAATTGAAGCCCGTGGTCTCGACGAAATTTGGTTCCAACGAGATGGCGCCACTTGCCATACAGCCCGTGAAACCATGGCTTTACTGAGAGAGGAATTCGGCGAACAGATCATTTCACGCTTTGGACCAGTGAATTGGCCGGCTAGATCATGTGACATCACACCTCTTGACTTTTTCCTTTGGGGCTATGTAAAGTCCAAAGTCTACATGGATAAGCCAGCTACAATTGAGGCATTGGAGGCCAATATTACTCGAGTCATTGGCCAAATACCACTCGAAATACTCACACGCGTCATTGAAAATTGGAACTTCAGAATGGACGTTGTTAACCGTAGTCGCGGACAACATTTGAAAGAAATTATCTTTAAGAAATAATTGTAAAGAATGGTTCTTTTATATGATAATAAAGATTATAAAATAAAATTGTTTTTATCCATTTTTTTTTATTTAAAAAAAAAGTACCTCTAAATGAATCACCCTTTATATATATATATATATATATATATATATATATATATATATATAACAAATAAAGAGAGAGAAAGCAAAAGTTGCCGTATCTAACAAAATCCTAAGTTATGAAACTAGTTGGGGAACTCGGCAATATATATATATATATATATATATATATATATATATATATATATATATATATATATATATATATATATATATATATATTGCTCATGTGGATTGCCACTGACGACTACAATATCGTCTGTGGACTCTAAATCACTCAGATACACACCTAAGGCCCTCTTTAATCCGATCTAATTGGCGAAATACGTCTTATATATATATAATACATTAAAATTCCGGGTTTCAATCCGATGGTCTAACAAAGAATTCGCACGACGTTTCGCCAAAATCTCACTTGGCATTTTCAAGTGCTCCAGCTGCTGCTGCTGCTCGATACTGTGATCTTGCTGCTGCTGCTGCTCGATACTGTGATCCTGCTGCTGCTGCTGCTCGATACTGTGATCCTGCTGCCGCTGCCACTCGAAGCTAACTCGGCAGTTATAATATAACAATTTTCAAATATTTTTATTGTTATTAAACTCTTTGTTATAGTAATAATATTTTTGGAACCTCTGTCCCACATTTGATAATGTTATATTACATTTATAACCGTGTGTTATCTGTATATAACCCATAACATGCAAGACATGGTATGATATGTTTTTCAAATGATGGTGATCTGACCACTAACGATTTATGTTATAATATGATGTTTGAAAAAATTAACAATAAGATTTTCATATAGAATTTTTGATATAAAGGAAAATAACAATTTTTTCAAAATTTTATATTACTATAATTAAAGTTGTATATTATATATATATATATATATATATATATATATATATATATATATATATATATATATATATATATATATGTATATCCTAAGATATGAATATATATATATATATATATATTATATATATATATATATATATATATATATATATATGTATATATATATATATATATATATATATATATATATATATATATATATATATATATATATATATATATATATATATATATTATACGAAGTTTTTTTGGGAGTATGCGTCACTAGCCTAGCTTTTTTATTACGCGTTTATTGTATATATAATATATATGTATTGTCATAATAAGATTTTCATATAGAATTTTTGATATAAAGGAAAATAACAATTTTTTCAAAATTTTATATTACTATAATTAAAGTTGTATATTATATATATATATATATATATATATATATATATATATATATATATATATATATATATATATATCTATATATATATATATATATATATATATATATATATATATATATATATATATATATATATATATATATATATATATGTATATATATATTATACGAAGTTTTTTTGGGAGTATGCGTCACTAGCCTAGCTTTTTTATTATGCGTTTATTGTATATATAATATATATGTATTGTCAGTGAGGTCCGTTTATAACGAACTCCAAAAAATCACTAAAAATGGTTCGCTATATCCGAAGTTTGTTACAAACAGTAAACAAAATCTAATATCATTATTCACTACTTTTTTATTTAGATTAGGCACTAATGCTTAGAAAAATGAATAATAATAATTATTAAATTAAAAGAAGACATTCAAACGAAAATAAAACAAGTCACACTAAAGTTATTATTATGTATGTATGTTGGTACATATACGAGTATAAACTAAAACATTAAAATACGTAGTTTATACAATAAAATCAGTAATTTTCGTTTGTACGATTTTACTTGAAAATGAAATGGTGTTTATATAATTGTCAAGGTCACAAAAACTACTCCATATATGTTCAGGGACTTTATGAAATTCCAAAAAATTGCGAGTTTCAGTCATTTTCTTAGTGATTTCTGAAATAGATGGAACATAAATATTATCTCCTTCTCCAAGCTCGTCTTCGTCGTCATTATCGCTTAAAATCTTTTCAGAAGTCACTGATGCCACAATTTGATCATCAGTTAATATTTCTCTCGTCATTAATTCATTATCACCACGTACATAATCTTGAAAATTAAAGTGATTAAACATCTTTTTAATTTCAATTTCCGCTGTACTTTGTTGAATGTCAGCATCGTAAACAAATTCTAGACAATCAGTAGGATCTTCTCGATGTTTTTCAATCCACTGAGTCAACGGTAGCTCATCATCTGAGTCATATCTACGTTCCTTCCTTAAAAATCCGCCATGCTTAAAACAGTTGGCAATGGTTTCTCTACTGATTCTTTGCCAAGGCATATGTATAAAGTTTAAAGCGTCCAAGAGAGTTACAGAAAAAATGTTACCTTTAACGATCGTCTCTAATATTTTCATAAGTAAAATCGTTTTATAATGACATTTTAAAGAATGTATTACACTTTGATCCATAGGCTCGAGCTTTGCACTTGTTGTGTTTGGAGAAATAAAAACCAATTTTATTTGCTGTAGATGAACTGCTGAAAGCTGGACAGTTATCAATCAGAAGTAATATTTTTCTTTTTGTGAATTTTAATTCTTTGTCCCATTCGATCAGTTCATTTTTAAAAATTTCTGATGTCATCCAGGCTTTACTGTTTGATTTGTACTTTACTGATAAATGTTTGTTTTAAAACATCTGGGATTGGCGGACTTTCCTATCACCAACAATTTTCTTTTCTCTGTTCCAGACTTATTTGCAGTTACCAACACAGTAATCCTTACTTTTGATAATTTTCCACCAGCACAATTCTCTACGACAAACTTTAAGGTCTTATCAGGCGTCATCTTGTAAAACAAACCTGTTTCATTTGCATTAAAAATATCCACATATTCATAACATTCTTGAATTTCCGGCCATACATTGGCCAACCAGTGACCAACAACAGTCATATCCACTCCTGCAGTTTCTCCTACTATCTTACCACCACTAATATTATGTCGCTTTTTAAATCGTTCAATCTAACTTCTAGAACAGTTAAACTCGGTGTTCTCTATTTTCCTTCCCAATTCACTAGCTTTCTCTCGTAAAGGATCGCCGGTAATAGGAACATGTTCATGTCGTTTTTGACTAAACCATTTAAGGAGTCCTCTATCGACTTGGTCATTTGTAGATTTTCTTACTTTTTTACAACTAAAGTTTCTTTTATCATAGATTGATAAGATTTCTTGCCTCTTCTTCCATATGGTAGAAATCGTAGGTTAAGTTAAATTCAACTGTTCGCAAACATCACTTTGTTTAACTCCATTTTCTATGTTCCTTATAATATCGTGTTTGTCTTTTAAAGTAAACGCTTTACATTTTTGTGTACTCATTTTAATATAAAAACTTTACCTTGCTACTTTGATCAAATATGCATTAGAACCGCATAACACAACAGCTGTATTGAAAATAATACTGCTCGAACTAGCGACGCGGCAGAAACAAGTAGAATAAGGATTCCTAGCGAGTTTTAGAGCACAGGGAGTGGCAAGTACGTTATAAACGGACACAAAAACATCCAAATTTGATTCGCTTTATCCGGAAGTTCGTTATAACCGGGTTCGTTATAACCGAGTTCGTTATAACCGATAAAAATTTGCTTTGGTCTTATGGAAATTTTTTCGTGCATAGTTCAGTATAACCGGAAATTCGCTATAAACGGGTTCGTTATAAGCAGACTTCATTGTATATATATATATATATATATATATATATATATATATATATATATATATATATATATATATATATAAATATATAAATATATTTGCATTGGTCTTACGGAAATTTTTTCGTGCATTATAAAATAGTTCGGTATAACTGGAAATTCGCTATAATATATATGTATATATATATATATATATATATATATATATATATATATATATATGTATATATATGTATATATATATATATATATATATATATATATATATATATATATATATATATATATATATATATATATGTATATATATATATATATATATATATATATATATATATATATATATGTGTGTATATATGTATATTTGTTATGTATCTTATCCTTGATTTTAAGACAAATTTAATTCGTGGTTTACAGCTAACCAAACATATTATGTAATTAGCTAGTTCCACGTGCACCACCGTAAACAGTAAGTTTAAAGCCGTATTAAAGTATTAAATTCTAAAATTAATTAGCATTATTCATAATGAGCTTTTAACCTATCTTATGAATTAATAAGTAATTAAAGGCGTTTGTGCATAATTACGTGTGCATAGCTTTTATTCTCCATAAGGTTTTAAGATTTCCAACAAGGAAAATATCCGGGTAGGGAAGGGAACAATATGGATCTTAACTTTAAAAATTAATGCCCATCTGATATACAAATCTTAACAACAGAAGCGGGTACCTACTTTTCACCTATGTTACCAGAATTGTCAGTGCCGCAGACACATAGTATTCTTAAAGAGGTTTCGACGATACCTCTTTAGTTTCTGATAATAAAATATGAAGTTCCAATAGCTTTGTGATTGGTGGACTATAATCATTTATTCGGTAAAATGGCCAAAAATATGTACCATTAAAGAAGGTGGTAAGTGGTAAACTTCACCGTAACGTTCTTCATAATAACATTCAATGTGTTACCAAACTCGCTACTGACCAGCTGTAGAGATGTCAACGTACCTTTGGTTTGATTTATGAAAAAAAACTCATAGTCACTAAAAGTTTTTCTGACATCTCAACTAACGCTTGTAAATATTTAAACTTGTTGTAATGTAATTTTTCCTTATCACAATATGTTCAAATATTTAACTTCCTTATCACAATATGTTCAAAGTTGTAATAATTTTTTAATGAAATATAAACGGTGCTTAATTTTCAAAGTAAAAATATGTAGGACTACCGAGTATATACAGTCAGGAGGGCTAAAAAAAGGGATTATTCAAGAATTTTTCCTGAGAAAACTTTAAAATTTATTAATGTAAAATTTTTTACACATATTCTTTAAGTATATTTCAACATTTTTTAATTGTAAAAATAATAATTTTGAAGGCTGCTATAGCTGATCTCCAGGAGCTCCTTTCAAAAAAGACATCTTGCGGTGACCACGATATCTCTGGACTGTATCATCTAAAATGAAAAAACCAAACGGATATCGTTAAAGTAATGTATAATCTAGTTATTAATCGAAGGAATAAGCAAAATAAAATTTTTTGCGAAAATAGCGTCTTCTCAAGAAAAAAAAATGATTTTTGGTCAAAATTTTGGCCTTAAATTGTTTATAAAAAAAAATATATCTATCGGTGAGAAAAAACCTTCGATTAATTACTAAAAAATATACTTAAAAAGCTTGTCTTAAAATTTGAGACTGATCGGTTCAGCAGTTTTCAAGAAATCTTGGTCACCGACTATAAAAACATGGTTTTGAGAAAAAAATGCGTTTAAAGTTTGAAAAGCACTTTACATAGAGTAAAAAAAAATTTTTTTCAACTTACATCGAGTCGTCTATTCCAGGGCCATATAATAAACCCTCCGCTCCTTCGGCAGCTTCTAGTAATTCCAGTTGGTGTTGTCTGCGGGCCATTCTTCCCTCTCGTGTGCTCTCAACGCTCTTTGTTCAGAGATCGTCACGCGCTGTGCATCTTCTTTTTCTGCATAAGAATGCGCATTGGGCCCAAGTGAAATCCCCATTGCATTCATGTAATACAACAGGGATGTTATACCTTCATTGAACACGCCGGCAGCAATGTATGCAGCCATTTCCACAGTTTTAGAACCAGACGGAACTATTTTTGGAGATATTTTCCATATAAGTTGGTTCTAGCTCTCACTGTTGTTTTGGGTGCAGGTATAAAAAGAACCCTAATACACTTTCACTTTATGTACCTGAATACAATAGAAGGGACATTTACAATAGGCAGATAAATTAAGGAGAGAGCGTTCTAGGTAAGCACTGCCGCTCCGGCCCCCTCTTTTCAAGCGCTCTGATATCTTTACAAATATTCGTGTAACTTCCAGAAACATCGTCGGATTGCCTTAACATTTTCTGTGCGTGTACTTAAATATATATACATTACGAAAATAAAATAAAAAAAAATCGATTTTTTTGCAAATTCTAACTGTATATAACCCCTTAACCCATAATTTGAAAAGAGTTCAGGTCTACATGCACACTAACCCTAAATTGGATGGATTTTTAGCTCTTTTATAGAGACTTCTGCAATAACTTTTGCAAATGTAGCCTGTTTAATTCTTTCTAGACAGATTCATGCTAAAAGTAAACTTGGTTGATTTATAGTTCTGGATTTACATTTCCAACATAATACTGAGAACGTTTATTTATCTAGAGAAATGCCACTTTAAAAGTTCTTCTCTGTTTTATCTGCTATATCATTTTTAACAATTTAGATCAGATTCAGTATGAGTCAACATTTCTATAAAAACATCAGTTATTATTCAGTGTTCACATATAAGCGGTATTTTATAAATTAGAGCAAATTTTCCGTTCGGAATACTTATAAGATCACTTGGATGTCTGTCCGTCTGTCACACCCGATTTTCTCCGAAACTATTTGACATAACAAGTTGAAATTTGGCACTAATAGAGGAACTGATGGTCTCATCAGAGCCGTGTAGTTTTGAAAGTTAAATTTTGACTTTAAGAGTTAGTGTTGGGAGATGAAACCGGAAGTGAAAAAAAAAAATTACCAAGTCATCGAGTGTGGTATCAAATGAAAGCTTGTAAAATTCCAAAATATATATATATATATATATATATATATATATATATATATATATATATATATATATATAATATAATATTTGCACACACTTTTTTTTGTATTATTCCAAAAAAAAATGTCAGAAATCGCTGTGCCCCCTTATCTCAAAAAGTACTGATCAAAAAATTTTGAAAAATCCTGAGATATTCTCCACAGGGTGTAGATCAAATGAAAGTTGTCACGAGTGCATTACCTTTAATAATTTAACTGATATATAAAAAAAAAAAAAAAAAATCAAGGTCATCAGTTTTTAACAAAGATCGGAAACAAACTTTGTTGAAAATTCATGTGGGGTGTGTTTTGTGAAGTCATTAATCATATTATACCTCCATAACAAAAATTTTTATTTTAAAAGCAATCAACGTACTGAACAGTAATTGCGCAAGTCTGACTTGCACCTGGACAGTTATTTTTATATATAGCTTTTATACGGGTTTTTCCATTAAGAGTTGTCATTTTGAACCACGCGTTATATTTTATTTGTATGTTATATGCTTCAACAACACACTGACATAGTGAAAATTCACTAGAAAAACGGTGAAAATTTCTCAGGGACGGTTCCTAAAGTTCGTACTGCACCCGCTCGATCATGTGAAGTCCCCTTTAAGGGGACCTGTTAGAACTATCTGCCAAGAACAACAGTATTCAACTTGTGTGAATTCAGAAACATTCGGGGATAATAAGTAATGAAAAAGGAGATGAACTAGCAAGATACGAAGGCACCAAAAGATATAGGGGTCGAAAACCGGCGTTTAGTATACCCAAGCAAGTGGTGAAAAAGACAATAAATAAATGGCCACAACAACAATATTTATATCGTTAGCTCTCATTATCTGCCCAAAGACATGCAAGGAACGTAAAAAGCGACCCTTCAAAAAAACTCTCACGTCCCATTTTTAACACGGGTCCAGATCAAACTAGTGGTAGGACTGATTACCGGTCACCGACGCCTAACGAAACATTTAGAGAAAATGAGAATTCCCAATGGCCCCATAACATACAGGCTATGTGGTAAAGACAAAACCTCCGTGCATATTCTATAGGATATACGGCATTCTCTCGTAATGGATACAAATTCTTTGGAGACATACATTGTGGCGATAAATTGTCACATGAAGAAATTTGAACCTTCTCAAAGGAACAAGGCTTCTGTAATTTCAATCAAATTTTAATTTAATTCCGTACAATAACTTGTGTGATTTTATGAGTCGTAGGATCTGAAGTCCAAGTGACGTGTGCTATTCGGTAAATCTGTAAGAAGTTGTTTTAAGGGATTAAAAGTTATTGCATATTATTTTCGCAATACGTTATAGTGTACTCTTCTATATTTACTGTAGTAACCACTTGTAGAGTCTGACTCTATAGCATACATTTAAGAAAAGTACTCTATACCTATCTTTAGTTACTATTAACTGCGGAAATAACTATCCAGATTCAATTAAAAAAAGACTTTCATTGTTATTAATTAAAAATACACGTGTTCTTGGTTGGTATAAAATCTGTAAAAATATGATTCAAATGAATTTTTTTAAACTTTACAACAGAAATATTTACGGCGTTGTTAACTTGCTCAAAATTTTTCTAATTTCAGAAATAAATTTTCTGAAATTAATGATTTTACTGGTATTTACAAACCATTTTATATATAGAAAAAAAAACCTCTTCAGGTCTTACAGTCTAATTTAAATATTTTTAATGAAAATTAATGGGAGCTATTGTCACTACTAATATCTGGCTACGAACAAAGTGATCACAACAGCCCTAATTAAAAGTTAAGATCAAAGAGTATTTCTTATAATACCGTTATAAGCGGCTTTTAATACATTTTTAAGTATATTTGCCGTTTAAAGTTACCAAAATGAGCCGAACTACTTTATAAAATATTAAAAGGGTACAAGAAATTTACTTAAAGGCAAAACTTGAAAACATTAAATTTTAAGCTGTAAAAGGTTTTTTTTAAAGTTATTGGGTGTTAAATTGAATTCCTAAGTAAGTACATACCCTATAAAATACCAGGAGGGAAATGTTGATTTTGGGCCTACTTCGATTACCACACAAGTAGAGTTTAGAACACGATCACCAAATATTAGGTTACGTTTTTGTTAAATAATCGTGTCTATTATCAGACTGCACGTTAACATTTGTAACGAGATAATACTAATTTAAAACAGTACATATTAGCGTTGCGTAACAATATATTAACTGTGTAATCACACACGTTGAAAATTGAATGGTCCCTCTTTGTTGATATCCTTGATGATGTAACCTTGTTCATTGTTATCCGATTACTAAATACCAGTTGTTGGATTTCATTACGATAATTATCTTTATCAAAAACCAGTATTATATTAAATTATAGTTGTTGCGATTTCCAAAACTACAAAAATGGTCCAATAGGAGAAGTTTGAAGGAATTTATTCTATTTTTTTAGACTTATTTTCATTAAAGTATTACGAAATAATTATTAAACTCCGATGTTGATTTTGGCCTACTTCAATTACGACACAAGTAGAGTTTAGAACACGATCACCAAATATTAGGTTACGTTTTTGTTAAATAATCGTGTCTATTATCAAACTGCACTTTAACATTTGTAATACTAATTTAAAACAGCACATATTAGCGTTGCGTAACAGTATATTAACACTCCCCTGTGTAATCACACACGTTGAAAATTAAATGGTCCCTCTTTGTTGGTATTCTTGATGATGTCTCCTTGTTCATAGTACCTATGTTATTCGATTACTATCTACCAGTTGTTGGATTTCTTTAAGTGTCATTACGATAATTATCTTGATCAAAAACCAGTATTTATTAAATTATAGTTGTTGCGATTTCCAAAACTATAAAAATGGTCCAATAGGAGAAGTTTAAAAGAATTTATTCAATTTTTTGGACTTATTTACATTCATACGAGTATTACGAAATAATTATTACACTCTAAAGTTGTGTGTGTCTATAGAAAGTATTTTTTGTTATGACGTTTTGTACTGTATATGCCAAGATTAAGTCAAAAAATTGATACGAACCAGACTTTCAACCCTGCTCTAGAATCAAAGGGGTAAAATTCTTTTCATAAAAGAATTCTTGAAAAGAGTAATACAAGGCGTAACAGCCCGAATGTCATAAGAATGTGATGTATTAGTGGGACCTGTATTCCTAACATACAACACTCTGGGAGGAACTCGAGTAGCCAATCGTTCTTTAATATTTCAAGGAATGAAAATTTAAAATCATTAAATTGGTAATAATATTTGATGAAATCTTGGATATAGACATATTGCCTACCGACAATGGCGTGAAAATCCTAACACCATAAATCGTAACACCTTTGTTCGTGCTCGGAACAGATGCAAAGGAATTATCGACGAAACAAAGGAGGCACACAATCAACGAATTAGAAACAAACTTCTCGCTTGTCCCAACAATTCCAGGTCCTTTTGGACAGTACGAGTGGCGGTCGACGGATTTCTTTCTAACACCTTCACAATCAACGTCGGTGTGCCCCAAGGCTCCATACTATCTCCTACTCTTTTTCTCATTTACATTAACGATCTGCTGGAAAAGACCGGGAATCAAATCTACAGCTTTGTAGACCACAGTACGCTTGTCTCTTCATTCGCTTTGAACGCTCGGATATCGGCTACTCAGGCGAATAACCGTAGACAGCAGGAGGTCGTTCAACTTAACAAAGACCTCGAAGAAATTATATCTTGGGGTGACAATAACCAAGTGGAATTTAACGCTACAAAACACAGGCGGCAGTTTTTTCTAAAAAAAGTTAACGTTGCTGAGCCCCGACATAATTATGTCGGGGCACTCCATTCCCCTAGCATCGTCGCTCAATTTGTTGGGCGTTAATTTGGGAGCAAATATGTCCTGGCATGAACATGTTGCAGGCATAGCAACTCCACAACAACTGTTAATTCTTTACAAAGCTCAAATTCGACCAACTATGGAATACTGCTCCCATGTTTGGGGCTCCGCTCCCAAACATACACTGCATTTGTTGGATTCTGTTCAGAGAAGAGCTGTTCGTCTGATTGGAGACCCGGAACTGACCGGCGGACGTGATTCGCTGGAACATCGAAGAACGGTTGGCGACTTGAGTCTGTTCTACAAGTATTTTCATGGAAAGTGTTCGAAGAATGTAGCCCGCTTAATTCCTCCCAAAGCAGTGCATATTAGAAATACACGTCGCGCTGGTGCTTCACATCCGTATGAGGTTCAGCTTGTTACTCCGCTTACAACGCTTTTCAAGCAGTCTTTTATATGGAGAACATCATCCCTTTGGAATAATTTGCCCAGCGCTGTGTTTCCCACTGAGTACAATTTACAGCGATTCAAGAACAACGTGAATCGCTTTTTTCCGCACACATGCCGCTCCTGGAGCACTTTAGGGACTTCCCTGCAGCACGTGTGCTAGACCCATAAAAAAAAGACAACAAGACTAAACTCGATAATAACCTAAAAAATTGTTTATTCTTGATCTGTTTATTTATTTGTTTATTTTGCTTACGTTATCGTAAACGGATGATAAATATATTTTATTCATATAAATTGGAATTATTTGGACATAGTATTTAACTTTCTAAACTTAATAAATATTTCAGATTGTATTTCACAAAATTATGTTTGTTTTAGGACAATTCAACTTTAAAAAGAGGCATTGGTAGGCGATGGACTAGCTTAAAGCAACATCCAAAACTATTTTCAGAATCATCAAATGAAAGCGGTAAGTTTTTTTTTTAATTAACTTAATAAACTCATTGGGTAAAGAAAAAGTCTTCTTCTTCTTCTTCTTGATTGAGATCTACTGATCTGTTAGTTCCGATTTCGTAGCAATTTCTGTGAAGTAGACTGCCAACTGTCCTTCGATCTTTTCGGTGGTCTTCCACGTGGACGCGTACCTCCTGGCTTCCCTTCCAATACAATGCGGGGTCGTCTGGCTTTCTCCTCACGTGATCATACCATTGTCATCTTCTCTGTCGCCCCCATCCCTATATCCAATATTCCACATTGTTCTCTGATGTCGGAGTTTCTTACGTGATCTTTTAAGGTCTTTCCCATGATTGTTCGCAATGTTTTCATTTCAGCAGCTCGCAATATTCGTTTTAATTTGGCTAGGGTCCTCTCTGGTTTCTATGCCGTATGTCATAACCAGTCGTATATATGCCTTATAAATTCCTAATTTGCTATCCATTCTCATGTATTTGTTTGCCCACATAGTGTCTCTTAGACACCCAGACATTGCGGTTGCTTTATTAATTTGACCTTTAATGTCTCTAGTCAGGTTGTGACTACTTGAGAGACATTCATACCAATGTACTTGAATTCATTTACCTGTTCTATCGATCTGCCATCTATAATAGGTTAGCATCTTATTGGATCTCTTGAGAAAGTCATGCAAAGTAAATACATTTTTTTTTTGTTGAAACATGGAAAATTTTATTAAAAAAATTTATATTTCTCTTGAATATAACTTTTAAATAGGTTAGGTATTAAGTTAATATTCGTGAAAATGAGTAAATTGATTTAAAATGTTCGAGTAACTATTTTCTAACTTATTAGCGAATAATATCAAAGATGAACTTTTTTTTAAAATAGCTTCAAGTGCTAAATATTCTTTGACTGATGTAAGCTGAGTATGAAAGCATTTTTTGATTAAAGATGGAAAATTTTCGTTGCACAATTGATCTCTATATGGTATGCACTACTTTATTTTTTCATCATTCAATTATATACGATATACTGTCTCTAGAACAATTTGTTAAGTATAAGATGTGAGATTTATTCCGGAGTTTTAGTCCGGAATTCTATAATATATTTGATACCGCATAGTCTAATCTAACCAATGCCATGAGAGCATCTATTTCAAGTTAATAAATTTCTTGTTTCAACAAATAGATCGATATAAAGATGGGTATTATATTGAAAACATAATTTAAAAATATCAAATATCATTTTGGTATTTTATCATCCTGGTTATTGTATGTACATATATAAAGATATACAATATTTTATTTTTAGATTCTTACTAGACTATTGTTGTATTAATTTCAAAATTTGTAACAGGTCACTTCATTTCGGTCTAATTATATTTAATATTTAAATAATAAAAATATATAATAGGATGACACATTACTATATAATTAAAAAATACTTTTGAGTAAATATTCTCTGATCAGAGAACGGGAAACATTCAGTGGCTTCATTTGATTTGTATGATAAGAAATTGATTCAACATTTAAAGGTAACATTCGGCGACTCTGCCATTGAAAAAATTTATTATTTTTTCTGACAGAGCTGGGTTTCAATATAAACACAAGTCCATTTTTTCTTCTTTACTCTCACATGAATCTGAATGTGGCATTAGTGCAGAGTGGCATTTTTTCGCCACTTGCCATGGAAAAGGGGCTTGCGATGGGATTGGTGGATGCGTTAAAAAGTGCAGCGAGAACTACAAGTCTTCAGAGAAATAGTGAAAATTAAATTAACTGCTCAATCAAACGCTTGTTTGATTGGGCAGTTAATTATTTTAAAAATGTAAGCTTCGATTTTTGTACAAACGAAGAATGTCAGGCTCACGAAAACATCAATCGAAGCAAGCAACTGCCTAATCAAACTCTTGTTTGATTGGGCAGTTAATTATTTTAAAAAATGTAAGGTTCGATTTTTGTACAAACAAAGAATGTCAGGCTCACGAAAACATTTATCAATCCAAGCATCGAACAGGTAAAACTAAGACTCACCAGTCCCATGCGTTTATACCGAAAAAAATAACCAATCGATTTGCAAAATATTTTCTAGTTCTGAAGAATAATGTTTGAAAATAATTTAATATGAATTGTATAATTTTTACTTAAATGTTTATTAAGTAATAAATTCAAAAAGTCTTGATATTACTATTATAATTCCTTCGTTAAAAATTAATGAGTTTTTCGAGAGCATCAGGGTTAACGGCTCGCGCGTTAGAGTTCACGAGCACCTGGGAGGCCGGGCTTCATCAGAGAAATATTAATACCTTCTTTAATATAAGAGGCTACTACTTTTTTTAAAAAAAATTCACTCAGTGGCGTTTTACGCATTAAAGGAGTGCGATCTCATTTTCGAGTGAAACCGAGAACATGATTTAATTCGGAATTGTTTAAAAAAATTGTTTATGATTATTAACTTAAATCTTTACAACTGCATGAATTGAACTGAAAAGTATAAACATTTAGCAGCATCTAAAAAAAAAGTAACTCACTTATCTCTATTCGTTTCCGAAATATGAATAAATGAAAAGTTCTATACATAAATATTCAACTTGCAATTATTCGCAAAATAATTGAAGTATTACAAAAAAAATAAGGGGTCAAAAGGAATCTTTGGCACAATGATACTACCCAGTATATATCACCACTACACCAAACACTTTATTTTTGCACTCAACGCGCGTTTCGCTAACCATGTTAGCTTCATCAAGGGCGATGATGATTCAGTCAATTATTGCTCCTGATGAAGTTAACATGGTTAGCGAAACGCGCGTCGAGTGCAAAAATAAAGTGTTTTGTGTAGTGGTGATATATACTAAGTACCTTGTACCTCTATCGAAAAGCATAGTTATCTTTGAAATCCGAGAAAAAAAAGTTTCAGGTGCCCCCTTTTACTTATTTTGACCCAAGTGGTTTTGCTAGATTTGTATATTTGTATAACAAAATATGGTCAGTAATAGAATAAACCAGTATATAATAGTAAATGAAATTGTCACTAAACGCTGACTGATCGATAAAATAAAAAATGCATGAAGTGTTATTTCTGGATTGGATAGAAGATTTGCAAAATTAACCGCAAAAACAATTTTTCCGAGTCTTTATCCCTTAACATATACCTTGTTTTATTTGAAATATAATAGTTATTGACATTATACGTAGGGGGAAGAGCATTATTACCATTACTACCGAGATACTTGTGATAATAATAAAATTTTTGGCAGGGGGCAGGGAACCTAAAATGGAAAAATAAGAAAGGAAACAAACAAAAATATTTTCAAATAATATCCTAAAAATATTCGTCATACTCTGTGCCGTGGCCTGGTTTATGGGACTAGAAGTACATTAAAGGTGGTGCTACTTATAAGAGGCTAGCGCAAATTTCGGGGCGCAAAAAGGGCGACAGATTGTTCACAAAAGAAAACCCTTTCATTCAGTGAAACTTTAATCGTTAAAACGTGGAGATGGAAGCTTCTTCACAAAAAAAAAAACGGCCAATAAAAAGAACGCCCTGTTTTTAAGAGCATAGGAATGTGACAAGCCCCTCTACCCCCTAGGATTATACCATATTTTATTTAATTTTTGGTTTTACAGCAAAATTAGTGATAAATTTATGAATAGCTGCTATTTAACACGTGATTTAATCCAGAAATCTGTTCCTCCAAAAAAATGTACTCTACTTACTTTTGATATTTTTACGGATTTTTATCATTACATCTTTAGTTCAGAATTATTACATTGCATTCTGAAGAAAAGCCAAGTTTATAAAGCAAAGTAAAGCAATTTTTATAAAGCAGAAAAATAATACTTGAGTTACGAAATCAGCTTCGGATGTTACTTATATAAATACAAATCATTAAAAGCTTCAGATAGTAGCCGTTAGCAACAAAGAAAACTAAATGGGAGAATTATCCGATGCAGACATCTTTTATTCAATGCATAAGCTTTCTGGGCTCTATACACTGAAATAAAAATGAGCAGAATTACATTTTAAGATAAGTTGAGCATCTGTTTTCTTTTAAGTAATTGTTTCTATACAAATATAACAAAAGGCGTATTTAAAAAGTTTATATTTGATTTGGCACAAAATAAATTCCTCTTTTACTATTTTTTTTTACCTTAATCGAAAACTTTTAGTAAAAGCAGTTGTGGTTATCCATTCTCTCTTTCTTTTTATCTATCTCTATTCACCGTTCATCGTCCATGAGTTGATATACGTCAACTCCATTTTTTCTGTCTGTTTTTGTACTGTGCTGCCCTCGGCGATCCTTTTTCTGTTACTTTACTAAAGTCCCATTACCTCCTACTAGTCTTCTAGTCTGTTACTTTACTGAAGTCCCATTTACTCTTACTAGTTTCCCGCCCACGTACCATATAGGTATTTTTAATAATATTGCCTTACCAGTTTCCTACGTCTGCTTTTATAGCCATACCAAGTAAACATATTTTTTTTTAGCTTGATAAATATCGAATAAAAGGATTGGATCTGCAAAATATCGTCTTTTTTTATATGCCGTTCTGATTCACGACACCTTCTACAATTACATAACATATCTTAGAATCTCAAATACCCAAAAATGCGCCTGGTTGTGATACCATAATCGATAATAATATCCATAAACCATTAATTCCTGAACTAAATTCATATTAATAATAATTTTACATTTTATTAATAGTTACTCGTATTTTCCGGTTAAAGCATACATATGGGAATACATAATTACCTCTATTAAGTACTGTTGTAATTAGTTAACGATGACGATAATAAACTATTTAAATTTCATGGCTTGATTTTATGAAAATGTAACGGGTTTTATTATTATACATAGGTAATAACATACTCTAGTAGTATCAGTCCATGAAGTGAGTATTATTCTTAAAGAAAAAATGACCAAATATACTACGAAGTTTGTACTTACATAAGGTTCACATACCAAGGCTTCTCTGTGGATGAGAATGATGTAAAGTCTGTATCCACAGAACTTGAACATGTATGTAAAACCATTAATAATAAAAAGATTTTTGAATTTGACAAACGAGATAAATTGGTTGAAAAGTTCTACGAAGATCTAGCTAATATAATGAGAAGTTTGAAAAATGAAGAATAACATTAGTGATCGGGGATTTCAATGGCAAAATTCGCGAGGGAGAAGATGTGAAGCAGTTATAGGCATTTATGGACTGGAAGAACGTAATGAGCGAGGTAATCAAGCGACCATCTTCACAATAGAGCACGGATTATTTACAACGAATACTTTTTTCAAGTTACCACCCACCCAGACGTCTATATACTTGGAGGTTACCTCGAGACAGCCAAAATCATATCGTCAGAAACCACATTGACTAAAATATGATCAGTAAAAAAATACAAAAACTCAGTAACTTACTTACCCAGGTGCTGATATCCAATCCTATCACAACCTATTAGTTGGAACAATCAGACTCAAACTAAAGAAAATAAAGATAAGGAAGCTGACAAAGTATGATTTGAGAAAACTGCAATATGATGAAATAAAGCAAAAGGTACAAAATCTTCTGAAAAATGAAATATCCTTAGCGGTACAGTCAAATGAGACAGAAATGGAGATAAAGAAAACACAGGAACTTTATCAGGAAATTTTTGATAAATACCTATTACCAAAGATAGAAATAAATAACCGGTCAAGTGCAAGTTTTCCGTACGTTGATTGCTTTTAAAATAAAAAATATTGTTACGGTGGTATAAAATGATCAGTGACTTCACAAAACACACCCCTAATGAGTTTTTAACAAAGTTTGTTTTCAATCTTTACTGAAAATTGATTACCTTGAAATTTTTGTTTTTTTTTTTATATACCAGATAAATTATTAAAGGTAATGCACTCGTGATAATTTTCGTTCAATCCACACCCTCTCTAGAATATTTCAGAATTTTTTCAAAAATTTTTTGATCAGTAGCAGAGATAAGGTGGGGGGACAGCGATTTTTCGCGATTTTTTTAAAAATAATACAAAGAAAAATGTGTGCAAGTATTACATTATATATATGTATATATATATATATATATATATATATATATATATATATATATATATATATATATATATATATATATATTTTACTCGTGTTTTCACAAGCTTTCATTTGACACCACACTCGATGACCTACTAAAAAATGTTTTTTTTCACTTCCGATTTCACCCGCCAAAACTAACCCCTTAAGTCAAAATTTGACTTTCAAAACTGCACGGCTTTGATGAGGTCATCAATTCCTATAATATTACCAAATTTAAACTTTCTATGACAAATAGTTTTCGGAGAAAATCGGGTGTGGCAGACATACAGACAGACACCGAAGTTATCTTATAAGTGTTCCGTACGGAACACTAAAAAGAACTGGATGACATTTAGTATACTTAAAATGACGGACGACAGAAGGACGGTTAAAGATAAATATAATATACACACAAATAGATAACGAAATAAAAAGGGCAGTTAAACAAGCTTAAAAAATAGTTAGAAATACATTGCAAAAGAATAGAGCAGCAGGTTTATGGAAACCTAAGACGACAGGCTATTTGACCGATGACCAACGTAATACACTGGCAGGCAGAACTTCGAAGAAAACAGAAGTGGTATTCCATTCAATAGCGAATTCAACAGTGGACCTATAATTATATTCGAAGAGGTTAAAGCTGTAATAGAAGAGATGAAAAATGGAAAAGCTGGAGGGCCAGATAATTTGCGATGAGAACTTCAGGTTTTGTTTCAACGTTGCAGAGACTAAACTACGACATAACGTATGTTTTATCGTCTATCAAAAAGCTTTTAATAGAGTTAGGCACGATGAGTTGAATGAAGGCTGACCTAGATAATAAAGACCGATTCGACTTTATTCATCAATATTCAAGAGCGATACAATCAGTCCAACGCTTTTCTAATATTTATATACCTTTCTTGTAGAAGGATTTGTCTTTGCCTTCAAAATAAGCGTCAGTTTCGGCGATGAGTTCTTCATTAGAGCCAAATCTCCTTTCCGCAAGAATTTTTTGAGGTCTGCGAATAGATAATAGTCGCTGGGGGCCAAATCTGGAGAATACGGTGGATGAGGACGCAATTCGAACTTCAGTTCATGCAATTTTGCCATCGTAACCATTGTCTTGTGACACGGTGCATTGTCTTGATGAAAGAGCACTTTTTTCATATTCATTTCTGCCTTCAAATGCGCCAATAAATTTATATAATATTCGCTATTGATGGTTTTTCCCTTCTCAGCATAGTCGATGAAAATTATTCTATGCGCATCCCAAAATACAGAGGGCAAAACTTTCCCAGCCGATTGTTGTGTCTTTGGTCGCTTCAGTCGGCTTTCACCGACTGCTGTCCACTCACCTGGCTGCCGATTTGACTACGGTGTGTAGCAGTGGATCCACGTTTTATCAATTGTCACATATCGCATGAAAAAATCCTTAAACAGGTCCAAACAGCGCTCAAAATCATCAACACGTTATTGTTTTTGGTCCACTGTGAGCAAACGCTGTACCCATTTCGAACAGAGCTTTCTCATGCCCAAATGTTCATGCAAAATATGACCAATACGTTCTTTTGATATCTTTGGGGTGTCAATTATCTCACGCAATTTCACTTTACGGTCATCCAAAGCAATTTCGTGGATTTTTTTTTATGTTTTCCAGTGTAACCTCGTCATTTGAGCGTCCAGAGCGTTCAGCATCATCATTATTCATAACTTTTATTATAATCAGTCTGCAAACATAAGGGTAGAAAATAAAATTACTGAAGAAATTATGGTTAAAGGAGGTGCGTAACAGGATCGCGTGCTCCCTGCACTGCATACTGGGAACATATCATGAAAATTAGTATGCCCTGACAGATACTGACGAGGGCATACTAATAAATGGCAAGCCTATCAATAGCATCGAGTATGCAGAAGACACTCTTTTGTTCGCGGCCAGTGTAAAGAGCTTTTATAATACCGGAGGCCAGCTGTGGGTATGGTTTGGATTTTAATGTCAGGGAAATCAAATATATTGTCATCAGCAAAGACCAAATACCAGCTGGTCAAATTACATTAAATACTTACAAGACATTAACCAAGGATAGAAAGAGCTAGATCGAGTTTTCATAAAAATGGGTAACATCTACAGATGCCATTATCTTTCCCTGCAAACGAAGATCCGCTTATTAAGATTCTTTGTTTATCCGGGCGTACTGCACAGAATGAATAAAGATCGGAAAGTGCGGAAATGCCGAAAAAAACTTTTTTTTATTGTTGGCCTCCCCGCCTGAGTAGGAATTTAACCCTTTTTCATATTCTGAGGATACCGGCGAGGATGTCGTGAGACGAGGATGTCGTAATACCCGTCAATATTGTCCAAGTGCCGAAAACATACATTTACATATTTTACAGCACCTTCTAGACCACGCAGTACTGCTGCCACGGATATTACTGCATTTTTGCAAACAATTAGTACCTATATTGAAAATGTGGAATCTTTGGCACAATGACACTACTCAGTACATATCACCACTACAGCAAACACTTTATTTTTGCACTCGATGCGCGTTTCACTAACCATGTTAGCTCCATCAAGAGCGCTCCTGATGAAGCGAACCGCCCGTTGAGGGCAAGAATAAAGTGTTTGGTGTAGTGGTGATATATACTGAGTAGTAAACTATTACCTATGTACGTAGTCAGGCCAGATATACTTAAATAAATTAATAAATAAAGTATACCGACCTGTTGGGGTTGGAACCCGAGACCTTCTGCACCGCAAGCAAGCTATTACGCCACGGGGCTACGGGCCGTCACCTGGGCCATATAATGCGTAACGAACATCAATATGACCTACTGCAACTCATTTGACCAGTATAAGGGAGGAGAGGCCCAGGCAGAAGAAGGAGCATGCTCTTTATGTACTTCGAGCAGCAGTCAATGAAGGTAAAATAGCTATGTTAAAAGCTAACATCTGAAACCCGATAGACCCTACAAAAAGAAGAAGTAGTATTTGTTGCAAAATAAAATGCATGTCTTTATACCTTGCAAATTAAACTATAAATATCACCATAAATCCCCATAAAATCCGTTATAAATCTATGTTACCTATTTTGGGTTGTCGCAATAAATATGGATTTAGGTTTCCTAAAAATATCGTCCTAAAATATGTTATTAATATATTTAGTATATGAATACCACAAACTAAGGTTTAAATAAATTTATTTGTTTCTGACAAATCCAGGCTTCCGCATATTTAAATTAAAACACGATCAATCATCTCGCTTCTTAATAAAATCCAACAAACGCAGTGTATGTTTGGAAGCAGGACCCGAAACATGATAACGGTGTTCCATCGTTGGTCGAATTTGAGCTTTATACAGGATTAAAAGTTGTGGAGGGTAAAGATTTCTAGTTGGAAATAATATTAAGAATTACCAATAACTATCGATATGTTGATTTCCATCGACTATTGACAGGTTAGATCCATTATCCTCAGAGTAATTCTTTGCATGGAGAATTGAAAACTGGTTTATGGTATCGGTCAGCAACTTATGGGTCGAATTAATAGTTTAGTGGCAGCCGTAGCCTAGCCATACGGTTTTGTCTTTCCATACCACTTAGCAGGTATCCGTAAATTCCTAAAGCTGACATTGCTATAAAGGAATGTTGTTAGTTGGAGGCCACTCAGACCAGAAAAAACTGACGATAAAATCAGAGTCTTCCCCGCTTCGCACTTGGATGGGACGCATATCCGAAGTCGGATTGGTAGAACTGAGAGCCGACTCCGCCGGAAACTGTCGATGGGATACATATTTGAAATCGGACTCAATGGATCGAGGTCCGGGGAATACTGCTCTCATGTTTTTGGGCTCTGCGCGTAAACATATTATTTATCTGTTCGATTCTATCGACAGGATTGCTAGTATTGCTATTCGCTTAATTAGAGGCACGGAACTGACCAGAAACTTTAGTTCTTGGGACATCAAAGAAGAGTTGCTAATTTAAGTTTATTCTATAAATACTTCCAAGGATTTATCGTCTTTGATTTCTCCCAAAGAAACGTATACTAGGAATGTTTATCGCACATATACAGCTTGTTATTCCTCGTAGTCTCCTCTTATCCCCGGTAGTCCATAACTTTCAACTCCCGTACTTTTGGTGCAAGAGCAAAGCACGTACGCCTTCTTCCACTAAGCCATTATATTTCTTCCGTTTCTGTATATTTTTTACGGACGATAAACATTTCTTTTTTTAGAGCCTTTCTGTCTACGAGCTACACGGCTTACTAATGGGATGCAATTCTTCTAAAAATCGCAAAATCGCACAGGTAGGCGGTGAAGTACTAGAGGGATCTCTATATCGGAGTTGGCAGTGTTCCCGTTCATTCTAATCTGTATTTTGGAGTTACCGCAAATATCCAATAGTGGTATTAGTACTTTCTTTTACATTTATTGCCATTCATTCAATGACGATATTAGTACCGTATTCGCTTTTAATAACAAAGGTGTTGTGCCCTTGAATTAAAAGTTCTGGTGGTTTCACGCCGGATGACGGTGAGGTTTGTTGGCTACTGGCACCTTAGTGTATGTTCTTTACATTTCTCCTGCTGTTACTATGTTTTCGGTTTTCCACTGCACCTAGGCGGGCTGATGAGCTCTGATCTGCAGCGAAACATTCATGCCCTAGATGGCATGTTTATCAGTTTTGGACGCTGGTTCTTTTGATGCAAGAAACTACTTACTTGGGGCCCTGGTTCGCTTAGCCTAATATATTCTTTTCTTTCTGGCATAATTGATTTGATACTTAAATCTGGAATGATATCATTGCCAAAGATGGCACGGAATGTAAATATTGGGAAGAAAGAAAAACAAATTTTATTTAATTTTCAAAATATTGATGTTAATGTTTACAGAATAAGAAGAAACTGTTTTCAAATACGAATACAACCGAAAAATACAACAGCAAAAAAGAAAAATAGTATATATAATAATGCCTCTGAATAATTTATAAGTTTAATATGTTGGTCCAAAATATATTCCAATATAGGTACACTGTCAAATGTGTAAACGAAAGTCAATAAGAATAATTTATATATTTTATTCAGAATACAAATCGGTCAGAAAAAATATGTCGTGTGTATTAATCTAAATTTTAAATGAAAAAGACTTAATATGATATCGACATTTTTTATAACATATATAAAATCTAATTTTGAAAGATAAATTACTTTTCAAAGCAACAAGACCTACTCATATTCTTTTATTTTAAATACATACACTTTGAAGAACTCGTATACTTTTAGTATTCACGAATAAAAATAATGGTGAATAAATCAATATATATATATATATATATATATATATATATATATATATATATATATATATATATATACATATATATATATATATATATATTTATATATATATATATATATATATATATATATATATATATATATATATATATATATATATATATATATGTATATATATATATATATTTTATATATATATATATATATATAATATATATATATATATATATATATATATATTGTTCGTCGAAAAGAATGAACAACTAAATAAGCAGGATGATGCACTGAACATATCCACTACATGGAAGTTCCTACTAGCTAAACCAAGGAATAACCAAAACATCAAGAAATCACCAGTCAGCATAGCGCCAGAACCCGTAATTGCCACTGATACGAGCACCCAACCGGCAAACACCGATGCCCAGACGAACATTCCCGACCCCCTCACCTACAATCTGCGAAGACGCCGACCTATAAAAGACGGCAACCGCAATTCAATCTCTCAGTTAGCTTCGAGTGGCAGCAGAAGCAAGATCACAGTATCGAGTAGCAGCAGCAGCAAGAGTCCTTGAAAATGCCAAATGAGATTTTAACGAAACGTCGTGCAAATTCATTGTTAGACAAACGGATTGAAACCCGGAATTTTAATGTATTACATTCCACCATCCGGGAAAATATGTATATATATATATATATATACATATATATATATATATATATATATATATATATATATAATATATATATATATATATATATATGATATATATATATATATATATATATATATATATATATATATATATATACATATATATATATATATATATATATATATATATATATATATATATATATATATATATACATATATATATATATATATATATATATATATATATATATATATAATATATATATATATATATACATATATATATATATATATATATATATATATATACATATATATATATATAATATATATATATATATACTATATATATTATATATATATATATATATATATATATATAATATATATATATATATATATATATATATACATATATATATATATATATATATATATATATATATATATATATATATATATATATATATACATATATATATATATATATATATATATATATATATATATATATATATATATATACATATATATATATATATATATATATATATATATATATATACATATATATATATATATATATATTCCATGTTAAACTTAGGTATTTGGAGTGATTCAGCCGATACTTTGTGGAAATCCATAACTAAATGTTTTGTAAAAAGGTAAACCACTACTTAACTTTCCACTGAATTTTTATTTTTAATACCGTGACATGTTACACTGTATGAGGGCTTCTTCGGGTAGTTTGTTAGAAATGATGATAAAATTATTTTAATAACCATCCGAAGAAGCTCTCGTACAGCGAAACATGTCATGGTGTCAAAAATAAAAATTAGTTGTAGTATTTTACCTTTTTAGAAAACAAATTTAGGTTTTTTTTAGTTTGTGTATTTCAATTTAGAAAATATTGTATTCGTGAGAAACGCATAATCCCAGATTTTTGATTTTCTTTCCACGTTTTAAGGTTCTTAGATCACGAGTTGAATGCTGCCATTTTATGTTGGTTTGGGTGGAAAGAGTCTTTGAGGATTGGTTTTCTGTATACTTTAAATGTGCAACTATTATTTATAAGTAAAATACTTAGATCAAGGAAGTTAATTTTTTTATCTGCTTCTTGTTCTAGAGTGAACTGAATTTTTGGCTGGATGCTATTAATGTAATTTAAGAAACTGTCTAGTTTCTTAAATTACATTTCTGTTTTTTCTTTAAGGAACCGGAACGACAACACCTCTCTCAACTCCGTCTTCAACAGCAAACACAAGTCCGTTTTACAGTGGTGGAGGGGAAAATACCAGAAAGAGCAACTGGCAAGTCATTGAACATTTTGGTTCTAAGGATAAAGGCAGCTTATCATCTAGTCTGATTGCGGTAAGTTAGTATTAAAATCTATATTACAAATAACCATTAACAAGTTGTGGTATTCGTGTAAAGTTAGCCACAATACAATGACGTTTCAGAATAGCCGTCTTGTAAATAACGCTACGAACATTATGTTTATAGAAAGTAATATATCTACTGAAAATTTCTCAATTCTCAAATTACAAATATGTTATCTCACAGTTTAAAGTTTATACTTGCATTAATTAGTAAAGGTCGGTGTTCTTCTGAATTAATGCCGACAAGCCATCAAACACCGTACTGTAGGGGGCCAAATTTAGCGTCAGTTGAAAGCTGACATTTGACAGCAGTAGACAGTTAAAATTCGTTTATTTAGACTTAATTTAGGGGGCGGTGAAGATGAGTGGAGTTTCTGTAAAAGTTCACTACTTTTTATAATGTTATTTCGATAAAAGCGTTTAAGATATGCAGCAAAAAGCAATAACCAGACAATATAGAATTTTTTTTTTCCTAATATATATTTTGCAAAATATGGATAAATTATCGTAGTCCACTAATCGGCGGGACATTAAGAAAGCAATATCTCCGGTTCTATTTATCGTATAAACTTCGTTCTTCCGCCATTTTTTTGCACTTTTTGTTGGCTTTCGCAATGTATAACCGTGGCGTTTTTTAATTGTTTATTTATAAAAAAATAACAACAATGAAATTGTTTAAATAATTTTTTCATGCTTGCGTCCCACAACTTATAAAATAGAAAAAAATACCATTATATTCGCTATGTTAAAAAGCCCACAAATGGGGTGTTTATTAGGTCGGAAAATATTAAATAATTTGGAGCGAACGTCACGCTGCACGCGCCACGCATAGATTTCTAACGTTTGCGCCTATTCCTTGCTTTTAAAAGGTCATCCTTTTGTATGAGTACTTTTATTTGAAAATTTATTTACATTATCCAAAAAAACGAATAAGTAGAAAGTCATCCTGATTATTAAACTAATTGTTCAAATGCTAACTCATTGAAAACTTAGAAAAGTAATTATTGAATGCTTTAACAAAGACGAACTTAGCTGAAAAGAAAATTACAAAAATTACATATTTTTCTTATGGGGCACGCGTACAATTCAGAAACAAAAAAAAAATTATTAATCTCACTCATCATCTGAAAGATTTTGGTTTAGTTGCAGAGTGGCACTTTTTTCTAACGTCCCATGGCAAGGGTGCGTGCGATGGCTTGGGTAGGGACTTTGAAAAGGCTGGCTGCTAGAACCAGCCTCCAAGGAGTAACCAATCCAATGCAAACGTCAAAAGAATTATTTGACTGGGCAACTGAGTTAGTGAACTTTGTAGAGAATAAAGAATATATTGCAGAAGCAAAAAAAATAGATGCAAGTTTTAAAATGGCTCTAACTATAAAAGGGAAAGTTGAAGTCATAAAATAATTACTTACTTTGTAACATAGCGTCGAGAATTATATTATATGTATTATTATATTATATCCTTGCAAATAAATGTGCTTATGACAATATTTTATATTCTCTTGATTTAGTTTAATACTCCGATCGTTTTTTACCATAAAAAAATCGTAGTATTCGATTTCAGCTGAGTTTGTCTGTGTTCTAGTATTCAATAAATGGGTCTAAGTTTTCGATGAGTATGCATTTGAACATTTAAGGATCTACTTGTTCATTTTTTGGATAATATATATATATATATATATATATATATATATATATATATATATATATATATATATATATATATATATACATATATATATGTATATATATATATATATATATATATATATATATATATATATATATATATATATATATATATATACATATATATATATATATATATATATATATATATATATATATATATATATATATATATATTTATATATAATAAAGAGAGAGAATGCAAAAGTTGCCGTATCTAACAAAATCCTAAGTTATGAAACTAGTTGGGGAACTCGGCCAAAAGGGCATCAACAGATGTTCACACTATATTCATTTAGCCAATATTTCGGTCCTAGGTTGGGACCTTCATCAGGGCACATTAATTTGCATGCTACATTTTGTGCCCTGATGAAGGTCCCAACCTAGGACCGAAATATTGGCTAAATGAATATAGTGTGAACATCTGTTGATGCCCTTTTTGCCGAGTTCCCCAACTAGTTTCATAACATAAGTTAAATTTTTGGACAGTGTGGCTCGGCCGTGTAGAACGTGTTTCTGACCTGACTTGTTTGGTTTGCGTTGATTTTGCATCCCGGAAGTAAGCCATTTTAAAGATTTCACTTTGAAGAAGGGGAAAGGATGTATAAACGGCCAGATGGAATTTTTAAGGGCTTTTTTCTGCGGCCATGCCGTAGTAGGCTTTTTCCGCCAGAATGCCGTAGAGGTTTTTTCAGCCAGTAGGCCTTAGTGGCATTCTTCTCCAGCACGCCAGAGTGGTTTTTCTCAGTGATGCAATAGCGTAGTAACGTTTTTTTTTTCACCTAGTGGGTGTCGTTTCTAGCTCTCAAGTTTAAGGCCTTTGTCCGTTCCTTAAATATCCTGCTCATCCACAGGCATTTTCGGGTCAAAAAGTGTTTAGCTACCCAAATGAGACGAGGATGGTAGTGGCTGAGACAATATTTTTATGAGAATCTCACCAGGAGAGGCCAAGTAGCTTATGGAAAAACCCACGAGGAGAAACCAATCATTAAGTCAGTAGTACACCAGTTTAAATATTTCACTTTCTGTCTAAAGGTGTGTTTCCAACGACTACTCAACACGTGTAATCCGCGGAGTTAATTTCACAGACTTTTAATATCGTGTTTTATAAAGCCTTTTATTAAAAACTTAATAATCCTAATTTAAAGACTATGTGTACACTCGTCTAGCCTAAGGCGTTTTTATTTAGTACAAGTAATTTTAAGAGTATAGTAAAGATAGGAATTTTTATTTTGTTAATATATATATACCCTTCTATATTTAAATTTAGCGTTTCACTGAACTACCCGCATTATCTTTCAGGACGCAACGGTTGCACCCAATTCAATTTTATTTCAACAACTAATTAACTCTTTAGTATTATTTCATTTTTAGAGCTAAACTTAGAATTTTTTATTCTAAAATGGATGGTGCCCAAATCTGAACAACCAAGTTTTAAACACACTATTTTCAAAAGACGTACAATAATTATCTCTTATCCATAATCTCTCCAAACAAAACGAGCTAGCTTATATCTAAATTTTTGCTCTATCAGTATCAATATCCACTCAGTCCTTTCCCAAAACTTAAGTTATACATACGGGGCAAAATAGCGCCGCAAAAGAGACGTTATAAAATGACACCGCAGCGGACGCTATATAAAAAAGGCGCCTCGACGTGCTAGGCTATAATATACGTAAATATATATATATATATATATATATATATATATATATATATATATATATATATATATATATATATATATATATACTGGGATTGACTCGAGTTGATCATAGATACATAAAGCTAATAAAAAACATCGATGAAAACGCCAAAGCAGCAGTAAAAATACACGAAACAACCGACTTCTTTGCTGTCCAAAGGGGGATTAGACAGGAAGACACCATATCCCCGAAATTGTTTATTCTAACCTTGGAGTGAATTTTCAAGATGCTAAATCCGTCAAACCGAGGTATACGCATAAACGTAGAACATTTGACACATCTCAGATTCGCCGAAGGTATAATCTTGTGCGCGGAAAGTGACGAGGATCTGGAAGATATGATTAAAGAACTGGATGAAAAATCAAAAACTATAGGCTTAAAAATTAACTTACCCAAAACAAAGGTCATGTGCCCAGAAGACCTTAATACCACTGTAAACAAGAAACTAGAGAACACAAAAGAATACTATACTTAGGACAAAGGATAACTCTTGGCAAAGAAAACAAAAACATGCAAATTGAAAGAAGGATTAGGCTAGGATGGGCAGCCTTTACCACACTAAAACATATCCTAACACACAAAAAAATACCCCTACTTCTAAGAGCAAGGCTATATAATAGCTGCGTATTGCCAGTGGTTACGTATAGAGCACAAACTTGGACCTTCACATGGAAAATGGTAAACTAACTCCAAATATCCCAAAGAGAAATAGAAAGGAAAATGTTGGGTCTGTCGCTACGCGACAAAGTAAGAAATGAAACCATCAGAAATTAAACAAAAGTGGCAGATATAATAGACCGTGCAACATGACTCAAAAGGGACTATGCAAGACACATTGCTCGAATAAAGGACAACCGATGAAGTAGGAGAGTTTTACACAATGGAGACCATGGTTGGTAACGAGATCGAGGGGAAGACCGTCACACGATGGTATGACGACATCAATAATGTGGTAGGAATACCAGGGTTGAAAACAGTTCAAAACAGAACAAGAAATGTCTATGCTCAATACTGGGCGCAAGAAGAAGAATATATATATATATATATATATATATATATATATATATATATATATATATATATATAAATGATACAATTTAACCAGAAACATAAAACGAGAGCAAGATATGAATTAGAATAAAACTAGGCTAATTAAATCAAACAATTCAAATCGATAATCGATAAACGACGAGCAAATATGGTGAATAAGATTGTATAGTTTGCTGATTAGTAAAGCACATTTAACTATACCTCTGTTATATTGGAAGTAGATCTGACAGGTTTTGAGCGTATCATGCAAATTAGCATTCAAATATTGAAACTAGATTAATTTATTATCTGGGAGTGGATGACACATATTTATTATTGCCGAAGTGGATTTAGCTTCTGTGTTCGGTATGTTTACTTTAGCTTAGGTTTGCTTTTATGGAAATAGGCCGAGTTAAAATAGAGAAGCCCCAATTTGCTTTTACTCTGAAACTAGAAATATACTACATCAATAACCGACTTGAAATGTTGGTATGAAAATACTGTGCTATGCAAATGAGACCAGTGAGTTTTATTTTAATAAAATAATTTGGGGTCCACACTTAATTTACTAATAGGAATAGTTGTTAAAATATTATACAACTATTCTCTAGCTTTACCGTGATAAGGTGAAACAAAATTATAACCAAAAAGCCTAAAACACGTCTATAGCATTTTCGTTACTTTTGACAACTTCCCTGATGATCTTACTCTCGTTATATTATTATAGCTGACGTTATTTTTTCTATCCATTCGATCATTTTCATCGGATAGGTTATTATTATGGCTTCCGTAGATATGTCGGTTGATGTTAGCCAAATAGTTGGCCTTCAGCCTTAAACCACAAATAACATATACTTAAAGTTCTTGCTCTTGGAACCTTTTGGGTTTTCTAACCGCCACGTTTTTCTACCTTATAATTTGCAGGCAACTAACAAGAACCAACAAATCTAAAACACGTGTATAACACTTGACAGCTTCTCCGATAATCTTATTATATTTATATATATATATATATATATATATATATATATATGTATATATATATATATATATATATATATATATATATATATATATATATATATATATATATATATACACACTAGTAAGACTTTTGAAATAAAAGGCAAACGGGTTATTTATTTTTCCACATTTATTTCATCCCCTTCAAAGTAATCCCTCTTGGATACAATGCATTTATGCTAACATTTTTTCCAGTCCTCGAAACAGTTGTTGAATTCGATTTCTGGAATGGCCTTTAAAGCCTTCTTCGATTCGGTTTTAATGTCCCCAATCGACTCAAAACGATGTCCTTGAAGCGGTTTTTTGAGTTTAAGGAATAGCCAAAAGTCCGACGGAGCTAAATCAGGCGAATATGGCGATTGCAAAATGATATGAGTTGAATTTTTGATGAAAAAGTCGCGAAGAACCAATGCTGTGTGACAAGGCGCATTATCGTGATGAAAAAACCAAGATTTATCGGCCCATAAGTCCGGCCTCTTGAGACAAATTGGAACGTTTGGGAAGCCGAAAAACCATTTTTAAAATACATTTTTTCACTCATGTTAAAACTCGCAAAACGCACTTTTGTTGTTAACGAATGCAAGCGAATCTTATTAACTACTGACCCTATGGTCTTAAAATTTGACACAGATGGCAGTTAAGGTCCTACCAACCTAACGAAAAAACATTAATCCGATTTGGAAATGCCCGAGCGATTTAAATGTCTTACTAAATATATATATATATATATATATATATATATATATATATATATATATATATATATATATATATATATATATATATATATATATATATATATATATATATATATATATATATATAGGACGTTTTGCGTTAACAGGGCCACCCCCATACCCAAAAAGAGAATTAACGAAAAAAAAATTTAAGGGTGTCAATTTCTTTGTTAAAACGTAAGCTTTCAAATGCAACGTGGCGATTTTGAAAAAAGAAGATGGCGGCTCAATATAGCTGGTAGGAAAAAAAATATTAGGATGAAATAGTGACAGATGATGTTTTCTAAGCGGAATTAAATTAACTGAACTTCAAAACTGAGATAAAATTAATATTAATGTAATAATTAGAGTAAACAACATAATTTTATGTAATACCAATATGGAGGATTCAATATGGCACAAAAAAACGAAAATTACACGAAAAATGAGCAATTATGGTGATTTCGCAGTTAAATAGCATTTTTTCTTACCAGAGCACTATCGCTGGCGCATCATATAATATAAATTAACAACTTAGCGTAACTAACCAAGCCTAACCTAGTCCAAAGAAAGGCAACTTAACCTAACAAAAATTAATGCATCATGCCTTACACAACAGAAAGGAAAATTAACGTAATAAAAATTTTAGGCGTCTTAACTTACAAAGCAAAAAGAGATCTTAACCTAACTGGGTTATTACCTAATAACATTGCGCCGATTTCTCGACAAATCGAATCGAATCGAATCGAATGCCTTAGGCTATTTTAGGTTAAAATGCCCTTCTGTTGTGTAAGCCATGATGACTTATATTATGTTAGTTTAAGCTGCCTTAGGTTATGTTAGGTTAAGCTGCCTTTTGTCAGGTTAAGATAATTTGCCCTTCTGTTGTGTAAGCTATGATGCCTTAGGATATGTTAGCTTAACTTGCCTTCCCGACGTCTAAGCTATGAAGCTTTATGTTTTTTTTTTTGATTAACATGCCTTAGACTAAGTTGGATTAAGCTGACTTAGGTTAATTTAAGTTAAAATGCCTTAAGTTAGATTAGAATCTGCTGCATTAGGTTAAGCTCTCTTTCTGCTTTGTAAATTATGACGTCTAAAGTTTTGTTACGTTTCTGTTGCGTAAGGTGTGATGCGCCACTTCCATTAAAAATTTCAAATAAACGTTTAGGTAAAATTATTTACCGCTAAGTGTTACAGATTTTAAAATAATCTTTTGTTATGTCGTGGTTAAAGTGAGATGAATATCAATATCATTGCAGGTTTTATTAAAGGTATCAATAGACTAATATACTGGTTTTATATTAAGAAATTTATAGAAAGTGTAGTAGAATATAATAGCAAGTGAAGCCCTTCTTGAAGTCCGTAATTTATCTTTTGTTGGTTGATTAACAAAACTATGAACATGTAAATTGCAATTTAAAGTGGTGTTTAGTTGATTTAGTTATAAATATGTCACGCAAACCTAGAATATTTTATTGCGCCATTTATAGCGACTGCACATTTCAGGTAAGTAAAAATAATAAACAGATACGATTTTATTCCTACCTTCCCTTTTTACCTTCAGCACTAACAAAGCTTACATTTGTTAGGAGAAAATTATTTACGATTTTGGGGATTAATCTTGGAAAAGTTAATAGAAAACCTATTTAAAATTCTACTTTTATTTTGCCCAAACCCAAACAGCTCTTAACATAAAGGTCAAAGTCAGCTGTTATGGAGCAATGATCCAGTTGTTCTCGCGCGTTACTAAAAAATTTCTTTTCAAATAATAGATAAAAAAATTTCTTAATTACGGTTAAATTTTATTTTTTACTTGGTTAGGTTAGTTTGGATTGTTGTTGGATTAACTCTAAAATTTCAAAAAACCTGTATTTGTTGAAGAAAATCGTAGTTTGGCAACAGATAAAACAATGCGCCTGCGCCTAAGGTAGTTCGTATAATGGCGACCTGTCCTGGTCGGATTAGTTGTGCCGGTAAAATCCAGTTGTGCCTATTTTTTAATATTTCAAAAATTTTGAAATTTGAAAAAATTGTTGAGTGCACATCTACATGGCCCAACGAGTCACCCACTTTAATATATGCAGTAAATTTCATAACACCTTATATATACATATATATATATATATATATATATATATATATATATATATATATATATATATATATGTATATATATATATATATATATATATATATATATATATATATATATATATATATATATATATATATATATATAAATATATAATTGCCAGTGATTTTCTAAATCTGAATTTTTCTGGCGGTTATATCAATATATATTGTACAAAGTCTTATTTAAATTAAAACGTAAAAGGTAATTATATGTGGTATTCTGTCAGTGAATAAGAATTTACATGTAATTTGTCTTCTCAAAAGTTAATTGTTACAAGTAATTATCAAATTTCAACGGATATTGACGCAACCATGGGCGTACATGCTTAAAAGCATAAAAAAGTTTAGAGTCAATTTTCAACTTTATTAATCAGTTCCGTACATTATGATTATTTTCATCTAATTCAATTTGCTCTAATGTTAAACTAGTTTGAGTACACTAAACGATTTTCAGAACATCCGGTATATATTATCAGTTTTCCGAATAATCTGATGCAATTATAACAATTAAAGAATTCAAGAATTATTTCGATATAAATTTGTTGGATAAAAGTTAATTGGCTTTCCATTGCCTTCATGTGCCTTTATTTTAATTTGAAGAAAAAAGTAAAAAGTAAGTAAGTAAAAAGACATTATAAACCTTGAGTTGTTTTTTTTTTTTGTATTTCATTATTTTATTTTTTTGCGAAAACATTTATAAATCCGTAAATATTTGAAAATTAGAAATTATTTCATACAAAAGTAAACGTATTGCGGAATAGCTTATTTTCCATTTTACCAGGCGAATAATCTACGCTTTTAAAAAACTTTTATAAAAGCACAAAAGTCCAAAACAAAATTTTTTACGTCAGAAAAAGTTTTGAAAAGGGAAAGTAAATAAAAGAAAACTCCGAAACTGGATAAAGCGTTTCACAATATACACGTTAAACTTGAGCAAACATCAATGGGACCCTACACACTCTTTGTTTGCTAAATATATAATGAGAAAAAGATCTCAAGGGAAATGAAACAAAATATGAAACAAACAGAGGAACATTCGGGATTTCAAAAGGACTAAAGTGACCAAAACAATTAAATACGAGTAAATATATTATGAGGAATGAGAGAAGCTTGCTTCTGTTTGTAATATTAGACATGGATATGATGTGCATTATTAAATTATATTTACCTTAATTATTAAGTGATAAAGTTAAGTGTTAATGGAGCTGGTCATGGACGTCATTAAAATTAATAATAATTTTAGAGCTTAAAATATACTTTATTTTCAGAAAATAAATTTCTTGTTCTTCTTCTTCAACATTTTATAGATCTGATGATCTGTTAATTCGGAGGTTGTGGGATTTCTTGACAGGTAGATTGCCAACTAGCTGTCCATCTTTTTGGTGGTCTCTCCGGTGGATATTTGTCTGCTGGATTGCCCTTCAGAGCAATCTTTGGTAATCTGTGCCCCTCCATTCTTTTTACGTGGTTATACCACTGTTTTCTTTGTGTCTTGCCCATGTTACCACGTCTTGTACACCACATTGTGCCCTGATGTCAGTCTTTGATACCCTCTCCCTCCTCGTTTTACCAACAATTGTTCTTAAAGTTTTAATTTTGGAGGGACGTAGCATACTTTTATTTGTGGCTCTGATGCAAGTATTGTATATTTTAACCTTGCTGTCTGTTACATGTATTGATTTTTTTTAATATTTTATATCTTAAGTAGCCTAAGATAACTGCTGCTTTATTAATTAATCCTCTAAGGTCTCTGACTGGATCGTGATAGCTTAATAGGTCGACACCAAGGAATTTGGTATGGCTTAACAATTCTGTGGGTTTATCTGATGGGGTCCTTGGCGATAGTGACGCTTTTGGCCTTTTCAGTAGATATTTTCATATTATGCTATCGACAGGCTTGATAATTTTTTTTTATGGATCTAGTACACGTGCTGCAGGGAAGTCCCTAAAGCGCTACAGGAGCGACACGTGTGCGGAGAAAGCGATTCACGTTGTTTTTGAATCGCTGTAAATTGTACTCGGTGGGAAACACAGTCCTGGGCAAATTATTCCAAAGGGATGATGTTCTCTATATAAAAAAGCTGCTTGAAAAACGTTGTACGAGGAGTAACAAGCTGAATCTCATACGGATGTGAAGTATTAGCGTGACGTGTATTTCTAACATGCACCGCTCTGAGAGGAATTAAGCGGGCCACATCCTTCGAACATTTTCAATGAAAATACTTGTAGAATGGGCTCAAGTCGCCAAACGTTCTTCGATGTTCCAGCGAATCAAGGCCGCCGGTCAGTTCCGGGTCTCCAATCAGACGAAAAGCTCTTCTCTGACTAGAATCCAACAAATGCAGTGTATGTTTGGGAACGGAGCCCCAATCATGGGAGCAGTATTCCATAGTTGGTCGAATTTGAGCTTTGTAAAGAATTAACAGTTGTTGTGGAGTGTAAAGCTTTCTGGTTCAAAATAATATTCCCAACTTTTGAGAAGCTCTCCTTGCTATGCCTGCAACATGTTCATGCCAGGACATATTTGCTCCCAAATTAACGCCCAACAAATTGAGTGACGATGTTAGAGGAATAGAGTGCCCCGACATAACTATGTCGGGTTCAGCAATGTTAACTTTTTTAGAAAAAATTGCCTATCACTGTCATCAGCTGAGGTAATTATCAGTGGTTTTATATTATTTACATAAAAATTTCTATAATATTTTATATTATTGATTATTCCCCTCTTTCCCATCCTTGAAAAAGGTGTAAATATTTTAAAATTCTGTTTACAGTATTAAACAACCTTCACCCCTTTCAGCCCGTTCCTGGATTAAAATTGAAAACAAGAAAAAAAACTAATTTTTGGATTTCTCGATTTCAGAAATCCTAAAAAGGACCTACAACACGATATATTCCTCCCTCACCCCTTTCATCCCTTATATGTTTTACTATAAATATTTAGGCGTAATATTTATTTATTATTTCAACAAAGAAATGGGAAGTTACTATATTACTATTAAAATATATAAACTTTATCTATCCCCAGTCCCTTTACCTCCTTGCCCTGAAGCGATATCTTTCAAAAACTATAGGCTTCATCCCTTCATTAGGGAATATCTATGTGCTAAGTTTGAAATTGATATCTCATATCTTTCGAGAGTTTTCGTGCCAATAGACCGACGGAAATAAGTGACTATGTTTTTCGTAATCTAGGAACCTTAAAACGTGAAGAAAAGCAAAAGTCTCGAAGTGACAAAGGGTTGTTTCCCCTTATATATTTTCCTAATAGTTCATGGTTTTAGTGACCCCAAATGGATATTTTTTCCTTCATTAACTTCTTTTAAAATAACCGGTCAAGTGCAAGTTGAACTTGCGCAATTAGTGTTCCGTAGGTTGATTGCTTTTAAAATAAAAAAAAAAAATGTTACAGAGATATAAAATGATCAGTGACTTCAGAAAACACACCCCAAATGAGTTTTTAACAAAGTTTGTTTTCAATCAGTACTGAAATCTGATGACCTTGAAATTTTTGTTTTTTTATATACCAGATAAATTATTAAAGATAATGCACTCATGATAATTTTCGTTCAATCTACACCCCGTGGAGAATATTCCAGAATTTTTTGATAAGTACTTTTCGCGATAAGGCGGGGGGACAGCGATTTTTCGCGATTTTTTAAAAATAATTCAAAGAAAAGTGCGCGCAAATATTACATAATATATATATTTTTTACTCATGTTTTCACAAGCCTTCATTTGACACCACACTCCTAGTAAAATTTTTTTTTTCACTTCCGATTTCACCCCCCAAAACTAACCCCTTAAGTCAAAATTTAACTCTCAAAACTACATGGCTCTGAGGAGGCCATCAATTCCGATATTATTACCAAATTTCAACTTTCTATGTCAAATAGTTTCGGAGAAAATCGGGTGTGACAGACAGACAGACAGACAGACACCGAAGTGATCTTATAAGTGTTCCGTACGGAACACTAGTTACTAACTTTACTTGTTCTTCATATGGTTTTCATAATTTTTCTTATTATAACGGAGTATAAATAAATATTTATCCCTCATATAAACTCATCAAGTTCAAAAATATTATTTGAAGTTGACTACTTTTAGCTCAAAGGACTTGATATACTATATTACATATTTGCACAAGTAGTTCTACAAGAATGTAAATATAAATCAAACTGTAATCTCATATTAATTAAACATTCGGTTTCCTTATGTGGCTGAATTTATAAACAGTATTAGGCCCTAAAATAAGCCAAGTAAATATTTGCCATCCCAAATATACCCTACTTGGTTTCTAGGATTAAAATTGACCCAAACATTAAACCACAAGTTCTTATCATATTATGGAGAACTAGTTGGCTTAATATATACGTATTTATCTAACTTGAAATATGTACTTAACACCGAGTTTTGAAGGTTCTTTGTAATTTGTTCGGTAAGTTGGGGCATACAAAAAGTTCACAGCCTATAAGCCCATTTGTAGTTTAAGTTAGAGGATCGACTATTTTGTTGACGTTAAACGACATTATTACTTACTTTTATTTTGCAAAAATATATATTCTAGGAAACGTACCAGGTGTACAAGTATGAAATGCGGATTTCAGACAACAGATGGTGCACCAATGCAGTTTGTGCTATAAAGATTTGACACTGTGCCATTTTGTTGTGTCATCAACAAGTGTCAAATGCGCACGAGTGATAAATCGGAAAAGTGTGTGCTTAGTGTTAATAGCCAAAGAATCTATAAAGAAGAAAAAAGACTATACGAAAAATGACTGAATACAAAATCAGAAGAAGATCTACAGAAATATAAAGAGAAAAATATAGAAACGAGGAGGATAATAAACAAAGAAACGAACGAGAGATGGGAAAAATCGTGCGAACATGTAGAACAGTACATAGGAGGAACTAGAAGCACAGAGTCATGGAGAATAATTAAAGCATTAAGGACCAACAATAGAGAGAAGATGTATATAGAGTATATCCCAGAAAGCGAGTGGGAAGAATATTATAAGAAGCTGTTAACAGAAGATAGACAAGAATTCCAGGAAGAGAACCCTGAAGAAGATCAGAATAAGGAAAAAAAAAAAAAGAGATAGAACTAAGGTATGAAGAAGTAAAGAAGACAATAAAAACACTCAAAAATAATAAATCTGCAGGGGCTGGGGGTGTGGTAAATGAAATGATTAAGTACAGGTCTAATAAATTACATCGAATGCTGAGAAACATGTTCCACGGAGCGATAAATGGAGAAAAAATACCAGAGGAATGGTCAAAAGCCTATGTAGTATCTATATTTAAAAAGGAAGACCGCAGAAAATGCACAAACTATAGAGGTCTAAGCATAATATCGAGTATGGGACGTTTGTATGGAAAAATTATTAAAAATATCATAGAGGAAAATATAAAAGGAAAGATTGGAGAAGACCAAGCAGGCTTTACGGCCGGAAAATCATGTATAGACCACATATACACTATAAAACAAACAATGGAAAAAAAAACTGGCAAAGGATAGAGATGTTCATTTAGCCTTCATAGACATAAGAAAAGCCTATGACTCAGTACCAAGACAAAGAGTATGGAACGCAATGAAAGAAATAGGCATTGACAAAGAACTAATATACGCAGTAAAAGCTCTCTACGAAAACAACACAGTGAACATAAAAATAGGACATCTAATAGGGAAGAGACTCCAAACATCAAAAGGCCTATTACAAGGATGCTCTACATCCCCAACACTATTTAAAATGTACCTCGAATAAACATCAAAAAAATGGAAGCAAAAATGCAGTGGTATGGGAGTCCCAATACGAGAAGATTACTTATATACTCTAAGTTTCGCAGACGACCAAGTAATCATAGCGCAACATGAGGAAGACCTCAGTTATATGGTAAGGAAACTGAAAGAAGAATACACTAAAGCAAGATTAGCAATAAACTTTGATAAAAACGGAATATCTAACAACAAAGGAGGAGAACGTGGAGAATCTAGAAGTTGATAACGAAACAATAATCAGAGGAACCGATAGATTTAAATATTTAGGAACCATCATTTCAAGAAACGCAACATCAGAAGAAGAGATTAAAGCTAGATTAGGACAAACGCGGACATGCATAAGACAATTAAATTCGATCCTGTGGGACAAGCACATTACAAAGAGAAACAATACACGCATATACAAATCAATAATACAAAGCATAATGACATACGGATCAGAAACAGGGACGATCAACAAAAGAAATAAATCTAAAATTAGCGCGGTAGAGATGGAGGATTGGAGAAGATGTTGTAGAGTGACACGTATGGAGAGAATAACAAATGAAGAAATAAGAAGCAGAATGAAAATCAAAGAGAAACGCAGTAAACACCATTGAAGAAAAACGATTAAAATGGTATGGACACATAAGACGGAGCGAAGATAATAGGTGGATAAAGAAAATAACATAGTGGAGCCCTATAGGGAGAAGAAAAAGAAGAAGACCCAGACGATCGTGGAGAGACGATGTGGACGAGGCTATGGAGGATATGGGTCTAACAGATGGAGACTAGGAAGATAGAAACGGATGGAATCAAAGGCTGAGAGAAGGAAGACAGCGTCAGCTGTAGAAAATTCTTGATATATATAATATAAATATTTGCCATCCCAAATATACCCTACTTGGTTTCTAGGATTAAAATGGACCCAAGCATTAAACCACAAGTTCTTATCATATTATGGAGATCTAGTTGGCTTAATATATACGTATTTATCTAACTTGAAATATGTACTTAACACCGAGTTTTGAAGGTTCTTTATAATTTGTTCGGTAAGTTGGGGCATACAAAAAGTTCACAGTCTATAAGCCTATTTGTAGTTTAAGTTAGAGGATCAACTATTTTGTTTACGTTAAACGACATTATTACTTATTTTTATTTTGCAACAGAAAATATATATTCTAGGAAACGTACCAGGTGTACAAGTATGAAATGCGGATTTCAGACAACAGATGGTGCACCAATGCAGTTTGTGCTATAAAGATTTGACACTGTGCCATTTTGTTGTATCATCAACAAGTGTCAGACGGGCACGAGTGATAAATTGGAAAAGTGTGTGCATAGTGTTGTGTTGTTGTATTCAATATGTCGAAATTTATACCGAACAAAGAGCATTCGCGGACAGCATTCATTTTTTTGTTTTCATTTGAAGAAAACTGCTGTCGAATCATACTGATTACTTCGAGAAACTTATGGTGAACATGCTCCATCGCAAGATACGTATGAACGTTGGTTTCGGAATTGCAAAAGTGGTAACTTCGATGTTGCAGACAAGGATCGTGGAAAACCGCCAAAAAAATACGAAGATGTGGAATTGCAAGCATTGTTCGACGAAGATGATTCGCAAACACAAAAAAACAACTCGCCGAGTAATTGGGCGTTAGGCAACAAGCTGTTTCCAATCTGCTACGAGAGATGGGAAAGATTCAGAAGACCGGTAGATAGGTACCACATGAGTTGAACGACAGGCAAATGGAAAAAGCGGAAAAACTCGTGTGACATTTTGCTCGCTCGGTACAAAAGAAACTCGTTTTTGTATCGTATAGTTATAGGGGATGAAAACGGATTTATTTTGAGAGTCCCAAGCGCAAAAAAATCATGGGTAGACCCAGGCGCACCATCTACATCGACCGCAAGACCGAATCGCTTCGGCAGAAAGACGATGCTCTGTGTTTGGTGGGACCAGAGGGGCATGGTCTATTATGAGCTGTTAAAACCTGGGGAAAACGGTTAATACTAAACGTTACCAACAACAATTGACCGATTTGAACCGTTCGCTGTTTGAAAAACGGCCAGAATACCGAAAGGGGCAACACAAAGTCATTTTTCTTCATGACAATGCTCCATCACATACGGCAAAACCAGTTCGCGACACGTTGGAAGCACTCAGCTGGGAAGTTCACCAGACTTGGTTCCTTCCGATTACCACTTGTTTGCATCGATGGGTCATGCACTTGCTGAGCAGCGCAGCGCTTTGGTTCGTACGAAGATGTGAAAAAATGGCTCGATGAATGGTTCGCAGCAAAAGGGGAAGATTTTTATTGGCGTGGTATTCACAAATTGCCCGAAAGATGGGAAAATGTATAACAAGCGATAGAGCATAATTTGAATAGAGCACTTTTTATCATTCTTCCGAATTTAATATGTTTTTTTAGAAAAATATCCGCATTTCATATTTGTACACCTGGAAAGTTGTTTACTTTAAAACATCTACTAAAAAATTCTAAATAATTTTTACCAGGAATATTCTAAATGATCACTTTTCAATTAGAAATATCTCAGGACATTTAGAAAAACCACCACAAGATAAAATACAATATTTACTATCTAATACATAAAAAAATTAGACTAGCAAGCAGAATTTAACAAAGTTAATAAATTCATTATTTGATTGATTTTTAGTGTTCCGTACGGAACACTTATAAGATCACTGCGGTCTATCTGTCTGTCACATCCATAGCGATATTAGAATAGAGGAGGTAAGTTCTTGCGAAAAGCGTGGTGCTCATAGAGAAAAAGACAGAAATAATATGAGTCATTCTGTCTTTCTTACTCGGCACACGCCCACAACACTAAGTTAAAGTGCGTACCTGTGCGAGAAAGTTATTCGTATTTCGTCCGGAGCCAACGAAGAACAAGGAAAAGCCTTTATTCTTCGCTCACTCTGAGTCAAATACGAGTAACATTCTCGCACGGGTATGTTTAAATAAGAATGGAAGTAGGGAAGAAGTTTAAAAGATGAATAAATTAATATGTATTAATAACATTTTTTTAAAAAAACTTTGGTTATTATACAATATAACTTGGCTCATGGAACATAGAAACACTGACATATGAATAACAGTAACAAATTATATTAACGCATACAATATATATTATATACTAGCCGTGCCCGCGGCTCCGCTCCGTATGTTACCTAACGTAATAAAATAGATCCTATAACCTGGCCAGAGAATATATGTATTTTATAAAAAAATACGTAAATCGGATAAGTGGTTCTTGAGTGCTAAGCACATTAACGGACAGACAGACAGACAGAGAGATGTTGCGTTTTATATATATTATAGAGTTTTTTTGATAAATATTAAGTTGAGAATTAAAAAAAAACACGTAAATCGGATAAGTGGTTCTCGAATGATAATCATACTAACGGACAGACAGACAGACAGAGAGACGTGCGTTTTTCATATGTATTATATAGATTATTATTATATAACTTGGCCAGAGAACATATGTATGAATTAAGAAAAAACACGTAAATCGGATAAATGGTTCTTGACGCACTAACGAACAGACAGACAGATAGAGAGACGTTGCATTTTATATATATTATAGGTTATAGATTATTATTATTATTATATAACCTGGAAAGAGAACATATGTATGAATAAAACACGTAAATCGGATAAGTGGTTTTCGAGTAATAAGCGCACTAACGAACATACAGACAGACAGGGAAGCGTTGCGTTTAATTTATATTATGTGTGCAGTGTATTGCAAGAGAACGCGCTAGAGGCAAACTTTTTTCCGACTTGATTCACTATTATCGTCACTGCTTATTCCTTATGTTATCTAACGTAATAAAATATATCCTATAACCTGGCCAGAGAATCTATACGTATGTTTAAAAAAAAAGCACGTAAATCGGACAAGTAATTCTCGAGTGATAAGCGCACTAACGGACAGACAGATAGAGAGACGTTGCATTATGTATATATATATATATATATATATATATATATATATATACATATGTATATAGATATACATTATATTATATTAATTAACGCATACAGTATGTATATCCTAACCGAAACTCACTTATTTCGAAGATTCTAAAACACTTAAAAATTAAATATCTAGTCAGGGTTATAGTTTTTTCTGATTAAGTAAAAAAAACGAATAAACTCAAAATCTAAATAAATTTTTTAAATATCGTTTAAAGTAATGACTTCTCCACTAAATATAAAATAACATCTTAAAGCGAAAAAATGATGTATATTCTTATAAATTTAATATAAATACTTACAGATGAAAACTTAAAGGATTAGTAGGAGTAGAGTCCTTTTTACATAGAATGCAAATTCCAATCATTTTGTAAATATTTTATCAAATCAATCCAATAACTACTTAAATAAACAAACCGAAACGAAATATATCGTCGAATATGATACACGATGTTTTTTTCCATCGCCCAGAGCAAGAGAGACAGAATTGACTCATATTATTTCCTTCTCTTTTTAACGACTATACGCTTTAGCTTACAGCAGGCTATATACTTTCTCTCCTTTATTCTAATATCTCTATGGTCACACCCGATCTTCTCCGAAACTACATATTTGACATAGACAGTTGAAATTTGGCACTAACTGTAGTTTTGAAAGTTAAATTTGGACTTAATGAGTTAGTTTTGGGGTTTGAAATCGGAAGTGAAAAAAAAATTTACCAGGTCATCGAGTGGGGTGTCAAATGAAAGCTTGTGAAAACACGAGTTCAAAAATATATGTAATACTTGCGCACCCTTTTCTTTGTATTATTTTTAAAAAATTGCCAAAAATCGCTGTCGCCCCCTTATCTCGAAAAGTACTGATCAAAAAATTTTGAAAAAATTCTGCAATATTCTCCACAGGGTGTAAATTGAAAGAAAATCATCACGAGTGCATTACCTTTAATAATTTATCTGGTATATAAAAAAAAAAAAAATTTCAAGGTCATCGGTTTTCAAAAGAGATTGGAAAGAAACTTTGTTGAAAACTCACTTGGGTGTGTTTTTGTGAAATCATTGATCATTTTATACCTCCGTAACAAAAATTTTTGTTTTAAAAGCAGTCAGCATACGGAACACTAATTGCGTAAATCCGACTTGCACTTAATCGGTTATTTAAGCATAGAAGCCGATTATTTCATCCAAATATTTATCATTTAAAATTAAGATATTTTCTTTGGCGTAATTGAACGAATTTTTGACTGGCTTAATGTAGTAATCTTTTAAGTTTTGTCATACTTGCATCAGTAACTCATAAAGATCCGAGAAATTCCTTGCCCAGAAAAAAAAAAAACTTCGTCTCATCGACATAATAAATTAGTCGACTTTCTGTCTTTAAGCATATGTTCTTTAAGTCATTTACATACAACATTGGCCATCCAAATCTTTATATATATATATATATATATATATATATATATATATATATATATATATATATATATATATATATATATATATATATATATATATATATATATATATATATATATATATAGATAGAAACTGCTCCATGTCAGTGTTAAATAAAAGATAGAAATTCCTTTTGCTTTATTACAGCAGCTATTCTTTGTTGAATCGATGAAATTAATTTTCGGCACTCTTTGTGATGGCGCTCCATGCTTCAGTTATCATCTTTTAAAGATTCTTTTGATATAATGAGGTGCTCCCTAACCTTGTGCCTTAAAAGAGAGCGTGTGAATAGAAGATATTAAATAAGGTTAAGATCTGGAAATTGACGGGGCTAATGCGGAAACTTGTCTTCATTTTTCCGAAATTACTTCATGGTCAATGCGGATTTGTGGCATGGTTCGTTATTTTACTGAAAATGGACGCCATCTATATTGGGGTGATCAAATAATTTATTCAAGTATGCTATTATATGTATAGTATTGATTAATACTTTTATATATTTTTTTCAATTCATTCGGTTCTCACACATCACAATTCCTCTCACTTTATTCCTGATATGCAGCTTCATACTGCTGCCTCCGTGCTTAATGATTGGTACGATGCACTCTTCATGTAGACAGCACCGGCTACAGTAAATATCTGAAATTGTTTGAAAATATTTACTCCATTGAAAATTATAAAAGTTTCCCTTTCTATTAATTCTGTTTCAAATAAAATTAAAGTTAATATAGTATATACTTCAAAGTTAGACTCGTTCTACCATTTAATACTGAACATAATATACTGTAGAACTCCTTCTAAGCGAATTTTTATTTTTTTCTTCTTCGTTTTTTACGACAGCTATCTTTATTCAGGAGTTTTCTAGTAGGTTCACAGTCAACTCGAAAGTAAGTTTAATCCATTGAGACAAGTGTCAATTTGCAGTCTTCTCTAACACTTGATACACGTTATCTTTCTGATCTTTCTATCTTTGTATAATGTTTTAAGGTATACCCAACTATACTGATAAGTAAAAAATGAGCAATAAGTTTAAAGTGATCAAAAATTTTGAATCACAAGCCGTTATTCAAAACAAGACATCACATATCATTAAAAGAAATGAAAAGAAAAATACACAATAAACTATCAAAAATAAGCACGCAAACACAATTGCGTATTTAAGTATCAAAATACGCACTGAACATACATTATTAATGGTGTTTGGCTTTAAACTATTAGCAATGTATGAATTGAAGCGCAGATCTTCGCGTATCATGATATTAGCTGCGGTTTGAGTAGTATGAGCCTGAGAATCGTAAGATAAGCATGTAAAAGCGACACGAAAAATTTTATTTATTAAAACGGGCATTGTGTATAGTAGTGATAAAAAACCGGCCAAGTGCAAGTCGAACTTGCACAATTAGTATTTCGTACCGTGATTGCTGCAGTGTTCTATGAAATTCAGTCACATATTCATCTTCCATGTAAGAATATATAAAAAGCAAGACATCTATGTAGTAAAAGTTTAAAACAAACATTTACTACCTAAATATTTGTTTAACTATAAACAAATTAAATAAAATTATTTAATCTCGGTACCTACCCGTTGGTCACCAATCATCATGGAAATTTATTTTATCGGTTATTGGCCAAATGCTTAAAGCAGTAATGTGCTAAAAAGTATATTTATTTTATCTGTGATTTGCCGAATGCTTAAAGCAGTAATGTACTGAAAAGTATAGGAGTAGTCCTGGTTAAGTTCACAACTTTCCACGAAAAAAATGTCCACCAGATTGTCAAGTCAGATAGTTTTTTTTAGAAAGATAAATTTTCAAACGTTATGCACTTGCGATAATTTTTGCTTAATCTACACTTTATGGAGAATATTCCAGAATTTTTTTTTTGAATTTTTTGTTCACTACTCTTAGAAATGGAGTGGAGGATGGCAATTTTTGGACTATTTTTTCAAAAATAATCTTAAGAAAAGTTTGTGTATTTATTTTTGAATTCGTGTTTCCACAAGCTTTCAGTTGACACTCCACTCGATAACCTGGTAAAAAAAAAAATTCTGTTTTCCGATTTCACCCCCCAAAAGAGCGAAGCGCCACTTATCGCTATTTTTCCATAGTTCTTTGCATACAAGGATTTATCAGTATACCATTTACCATTACCAATATATTAAATGTTTTTTATAATACTCTTTTTAATAAATACCTCTATTAAATTTATTTTTATTCCTGATGTTCACCGAATTTTTTGTAATAGAACTCATAGACATTATTTCGAATTTAGTCTAATTGGAGAGATATAAAAGTAATTTAAAAATTTTAAACGAGATAACTTCATTATGTTGTTCACCCACATATTCGTGTATGCCCTGAGAATACAAAATGTTATTATCGAAAAATGCTTTGTCTTTAAAAATCTTATAAGAACCTACAATTTCCTTTACCCTTTATATGAAGATAAAAACAAATGTGTATTCTCTTGAAAAATTATTTCTCTATGAACAATTTTTGATCGGAAAATAGCGGTTAACCTAATTAATATTAATCTAGTTTTTCGGTAGGACCATATTAAGCAATCGAATAAAGCTAAAATAAAGTGGATTGCGTTTCCACAACGATGAAGTTTTTACTAATTTTGATATTAACTTGCACGAGCACACAGGCTAGTTTTGAAATTTATTCGTTTTTTAAAACAGTCCATTTTGGCTCGTGTGATAAATAATCTAATTTAAATACAGGTTGGCACACAAAAATCACTTTGTTCTTCTGCCTCTTTTATCGACTTTCTTTTCTTTATCGTATGGGTAAAATTCTCATATTTCATTATATCACTATTTTGGGCAACACCAAGGGCACATGAATACGAAACTTCCAGCAATTTTTTTATCGTCCATCTTCCGGTCTGGATAGGCATTTTTACCCTTTATCTTACTATATCAATGAAATATATTGATGCTGCCCAGGTATTTCACAGCACTTTTAATTAATTAGATTTGTTTGAAGAATTTAATTTATTTAACTGATTTAATTAATTTAATTCAATTAATTTATTTTATTTAATTTATTAAATTTATTAGATTTTTTGATACATTTAATTCCATTCGGATATACACACAACACCCAGCCGTTTACCGGAATCGAACCAGCGACCATCGGTTTGCTATGCAGGCTCTTAACCCACTACCCTACCGTGGGCATCAACATTGATAGTATAATATAAAATATATCTTCAATCGACCATAAAATCCATGTAACCTGAAGATCGATACAGAAGTTTTTTTTGACTGGAATTTTTCGTACACTTTATGTGCAAGTAAATCTTTATTAAACAATTTTTGACATCTTCACACATAACTGAGATATTCTATTGTGGTCTGGATCACATACCTCACATTATTTAAAAAATATTATATATATATATATATATATATATATATATATATATATATATATATATATATATATATATATTAGAGATGAGCGATATTATCATATCTGACTTAGATAGTCACTGGTAATACCTGCCACCTAATGCTTCGCAAAACTCTAGTCGTTTTTTCTAAACACTCGTTGCATACGCAGATTCGCCCGGCCTGAACTTAACGATCGGCGACTGCGCCTATCGTCTCGTTACCGACAACGGTAGCAGTCGGCCGACGACCGACGACTCATAGGTATACGATGCAGGAATGTCGCGTCGCCGTTGAAAGGCAAAACACTGTTAGCTCAAATAACTACAAAGTGAAATTTTGTTGTATAAATTTATATGTAAATACTTTGGTAGTAGGCTGAAAAGTTTTTGGTCTGACACATAGATGTCGCCCTCTTCAAAAAATCCAATCTTCAGCGATGCGTCTCAAAATTTCATGACATTTCGACGATTAGTTTACCAGTTACATTGGTTTTAGTGACGCTACTTTTAATATTTTCAAAACAATGGAAAAAATCGAATTTCGTGTGTTGATTAAACACTGTTTTTGATGGGAAATAATACCGTTCAAGCAAAGCAATGGCTCCCCTGGAAAATCACTCATCATTTACTGGAATGCTGAATTTAAACGCGGTCGTACGGATACAAAAGATTCTGAACGTTCTGGACGCCCAAATGAGGTGGTTACACCGGGAAAACAAAAAAATTCACAAAATGGTTTTGGATGCCCGTAAAGTAAAATTGCGAAGAACGTGTTAGTCATATTTTGCATGAACATTTGGACATGAGAAAGCTCTATTCGAAATGGGTACCGCGTTTGTTCATAGTGGATCAAAAACAACTACGTGTCGATGATTCTCAACGCTGTTTAGATCTGTTTAAGCGCGATAAAAAGGATTTTTTCATGCGATATGTGACAATGGATGAAATCTGGATCCACCGCTACACACTGGAATCAAATCGGCAGTCAGCTGAGTGAACAGCAGTCGGCTGAGAAGGTTTTGTCCTCCGGATTTTGGGGAAGAGAAACAATCAATAGCGAATATTATATAAAGTTATTGGTGCATTTGAAGGTAGAAATCGCAAAGAAACGGTCCCAAATGAACAAGAAAAAAGTGCTCTTTCATTAAGACAATGCACCTTGTCACAAATCAATGGTTACGATGGCAAAATTGCATGAATTGAAGTTCGAATTGCTTTTTCATCTGCCGTATTCTCCAGATTTGGCCACCAGCTCCTATTATCTATACGCAGCCCTCACGGGAAAGAGATTTGGCTCCAGTGAAGATCCTTCTACAAGGAAGGTATAGAAATGTTAGAAAAGCCTTGCACTGATTATATCCTCTTGAAGCAGATCATGTTGGTGAATAAAGGGTTTTATGTAGCTAGACCAAAAGCTTTTTAGCCTATGTGTTATATATGTATATTTAGGCAGAAACATGTTAAGAAAAAAACTAATAAAACAACAAAGATACTCTGAAAATGAATAAAAAAAATATTCAAATAACAGTATACATACATCAAAATATCAGAAATAATGGGTCATAAAATTGGCTGGCGTCACTGTCGATCATTAAGTAGCAATAGTTTCGGATTTCCGGAGATTTTGGACGGAGTGAAGCAGCGACCTAAGTCGCTGTTAAAACAAGCTGTGATTTATAAATGACCGTCGCAGCTATAACTATGATTTAAAAGTCGCTCATCGCTAATATATATATATATATATATATATATATATATATATATATATATATATATATAAATAGATTTGATTTCTTGAACCTTTATGTAAATAAAACTTTTTGATGTATATTGGGTTATGGTTCATCAAATGAAAATCTTGGAGTTCTTTTTATTTTTTTTTTTTTTATATTATTTTGACGTTTCGCCCCTGGTTTCGGGCATTTTCAAAAAACAGTTTGCCATGTCTAGAAATAAAATTAAAAATACATCACAGTCTTGCTTTAAATTACAACAATAACACTGGTTTACATAACACGTATAATTATATAAATAAAAGGAAAAACACTGTTTTAAAATTTTACATAACTTAGTTTAAATTTAATTTCTATTTACAAATTCCATATTTTTTAGTACCTCGAAAATAAGTGACCATGATTAACGTATTTCAGTCGATGGTTAGTGTTAAGACTGGCGAAAAATATGTGTGTACGCTGGCGGACGAACTATTTTTTAGTATGATACCATTTTTGATGGTTTTTTATATTAATTTTAAAATGTTTTTATTTGCTTTTTTTTATTTATTTAATTGTTTATTTTTACTATTATTATTAAGTTTAAAGAAATTGGCACTGCTTAGGTAAGATGTTATTGTAAATTAAACTTAGGTCTTTGATGTCAGTTCTGTCGTTTACTGCGTTTTTTTTCCCTCCTTATTTCTATCGTTTATTTAATTATCAGTTTATGATAATTGTGGTCCTTATTTAGGATTTGGTTTCTTTGTAATTAAAGCTGTGATTTGTTTCGTTTTCGTGCTTGTCGAGTGCAGTTGTAGCGTTTTTTGTGTTTTTGTGGCCGTTTAATCTATTTCCTAGCAGTTGGCTAGTCATACCTATGTACTTTTTTGGACAATTTTCGCATGGGATAGTATATACTACCTTGGAGTCTTTTGTTATGGGTGTTCTATCTTTCAGTTTAGTGAATAGGGAATTTAATTTGTTGTAGGATTTGTGGCAGACAGATATGTCGTATTTGTTTAATGTGTATTTTAATTTTTCGGATAGGTCTCTTATATATGGTAATGATATGTATTTTTTTTGTGTTTGGTTGTTTGGGTCCGGTTTTGTGTTGTTATCTTTTGTATTGTTATATAGTCGGTATGTGCGTTTTTTTATTATTTGATTTATGACATTTATTTCGAAGCCGTTTGATGATATAGTTTCTTTTACTTTTTTAAACCGGTCTAAACTGCGGAGAGGTCAATGTGATGGCACGATCGGTCAATCCCACTATTACACTTATTTTTTGAGATTTTGAACTGTTTGAGTGGTAGTTCAGATATCTACCTGACCACGTTGGTTTAGTGTACCACTTAGTTAGGATTTTGTTGTTCTTTTTCCCGTGTATGAGAGTCATATCTAGAAAGTTTATTTCTTCATTTTTTTTCTTCTTTTTCTATAGTAAATTGCAGTTTGTGATGGAATGCGTTGAACTTTTCGTGGATTTCGTCGACCTTATCTCTAGGTGCTGCCATGATGCAGCACAAATTCCACTGCTAGAAAATAGATTAAACGGCCACAAATACACAAAAAACGCTACAACCGCACTCAACAAACACGAAAACGAAACAAATCACAGCTTTAATTACAAAGAAACCAAGATCCTAAATAAGGACCACAATTATCATAAACTGATAATTAAATAAATGATAGAAATAAGGAGGGAAAAAAAAACGCAGTAAACGACAGAACTGACATCAAAGACCTAAGTTTAATTTACAATAACATCTTACCTAAGCAGTGCCAATTTCTTTAAACTTAATAATAATAGTAAAAATAAACAATTAAATAAATAAAAAAAAGCTAATAAAAACATTTCAAAATTAATATAAAAAACCATCAAAAATGGTATCATACTAAAAAATAGTTCGTCCGCCAGCGTACACACATATTTTTTTCGCCAGTCTTAACACTAACCATCGACTGAAATACGTTAATCACGGTCACTTATTTTCGAGGTACTTAAAAATATGGAATTTGTAAATAGAAATTAAATTTAAACTAAATTATGTAAAATTTTAAAACAGTGTTTTTCCTTTTATTTATATAATTATACCTGTTATGTTTGTAAACCAGTGTAATTTAAAGCAAGACTGTGACGTATTTTTAATTTTATTTCTAGACATGGCAAACTGTTTTTTGAAAATGCCCAAAACCAGGGGCGAAATGTCAAAATAATATAAGAAAAAAATTCAAAAGAACTCCAAGATTTTCATTTAATGAACCATAACCCAAGATACATCAAAAAGTTTTATATATATATATATATATATATATATATATATATATATATATATATATATATATATATATATGTATATATATGTATATATGTATATATGTATATATGTATATATGTATATATATATATATATATATATATATATATATATATATATATATATATATATATATATATATACATATATATATATATATATATATATATATATATATATATATATATATATATATATATATATATATATCTATATATCTATATATATCTATATATATATCTATATATCTATCTATATATCTATCTATATATCTATCTATACATCTATCTATATCTATATCTATATCTATATCTATATCTATATCTATATCTATATCTATATCTATATCTATATCTATATCTATATCTATATCTATATCTATATCTATATCTATATCTATATCTATATCTATATCTATATCTATATCTATATCTATATCTATATCTATATCTATATCTATATCTATATCTATATCTATATCTATATCTATATCTATATCTATATCTATATCTATATCTATATCTATATCTATATCTATATCTATATCTATATCTATATCTATATCTATATCTATATCTATATCTATATCTATATCTATATCTATATCTATATCTATATCTATATCTATATCTATATCTATATCTATATCTATATCTAT
>CM032447.1:50972660-51041994 GCA_019049505.1 Pachyrhynchus sulphureomaculatus
ATTATAAATAGATCAGCTTACTTATTTGAAGAGTTAGGCAAAAATGTTAAATACTGAAAGGAATTGTGCAATGATCTTTTGTAGAATTATAATAAAACAATCACCCATTGGGTGGTTTGGCACAAACTTTATATTTTATGAGAAACATTTTGTAAATTCCTTTTCAATTTTAAAGAACTGTTAGTTCTAGAGCCGTAGATATATTTTTTATGATGTTATTATACAAAATAAGGAAGAAAACTCTATCTTTGCCGAAGGTAGCTATGTTGGGAATGTGGAATCTTCGGCACAATGACACTACTCAGTATATATCACCACTACACCAAACACCTTATTTTTGTGGTTTTGCTAACCATGTTAACTTCATCAGGAGCAATGATACATGGACAGCGATCTTAAAACTGTACTACGGATCGGTGAAGTACTTAACTTGTGCTGCTTCCAGCACATTCAATATTATCATGTCAAAGGAGAAAGATTCCTGAAGATGTCTCGTGCAATCGTAAGCGAATCGTAGGAAAGTCACTTCAAACTGACACGATCTAATCCTAAGATCAACGACTTCTCATTACTTTTCATGTACTCTTTCAAAGTTGATATGATATCTCACTATTTATTTTGTTTGTCGCAACTAATAAAATTTTTGTTTAAAATTATCTCCAAGAAGGTATACTTTATTTGTCCGTGGATATTTTGCAGCTATTGAAGATCTAAGCTACCTACATGAAGAGCTAAGCTTATTGCCAACAGCGCAACCATATATATATATATATATATATATATATATATATATATATATATATATATATATATATATATATATATATATATACATACATATATGCAAATTTCACACAACAGATGGTGCACCAATGCAGTTTGTGCTATAAAGATTTGACACTGCGCCATTTGGTTGTGTCGTCAATAAGTGTCAGACGCGCAAGAGTGATAAATTGGAAAAAGGTATGCACAGGGGTGTGTTGTTGTGTCCAATATGTCGAAATTTATACAGAACAAAGAGCATTCGCGGACTGCATTAATTTTTTGTTTTCATTTGAAGAAAACTGCTGTTGAATCATACCGATTACTTCGAGAAGCTTTGTGACGATGGTTTCGGCGTTTCAAAAATGGTGACTTCGATGTTGCAGACAAGGAACGTGGAAAACCGCCAAGAAAATACGAAGATGTGGAATTGCAAGCATTGTTGGACGAAGATGATTCGAAACACAAAAACAACTCGCGGAGCAATTGGGCGTTAGTCAACAAACTGTTTCCAAGCGGCTACGAGAGATGGGAAAGATTCAGAAGACCGGTAGATGGGTACCACATGAGTTAAACGACAGGCAAATGGAAAAAAAAAAAAGCGCAAAAACACGTGTGACATTTTGTTCGCTCGGTACAAAAGGAAGTCGTTTTTGCATCGTATAGTTACAGGGGATGAAAAGTGGATTTAATTTGAGAATTCCAAGCGCAGAAAATCAGAGACTGAGAACAAAAAATATAAGAAGTTTGTTCATTTGGTTCTAAACCTAGTATTATTACTAAAACAAATAAAAAATGTATTATATTATATGAACAACATTCTGTTCGATGCATTTTCTTTAAAATCCCTTTTTGATTTTATATGGCTAACCAAATCACTTCTTGAGCTTTAATCATCTAAAATTGTGATCGCATGTATAATTTTTCTCCCTTTGACGATTCACTGCCAAGTTGCTTTTATTTTCTAATTTATCTTTATAATTGCTCCATAAAAAGGCGTTCAACTCAGTTAAATCTGAATAATTTTGTGAGCCTTTTAATCTTCCAAGTCTACCAATCTATACAGACAGTTTCACGTAAAAAATCGGTTATTGCAAGACTGTTCTATAGGGTAGCGCTACCTTGCTGACATATTATTTTCCTATTAATAAGGGGGGACCAAATTTTCAATCATTTCAATCATCATCGTTATTTTGAAGAATGTTGCCCCATCAAACCAGAACAAATTGACGGCTACACTATTTTATTTGTGATATCCCAAGATTTTCGATAGTCCTAGAGTGAACATTAAGAAGTTTAGTTGTTGAGGAAACTGGCTCATTCGTCTAAATAATTTTTTTAAACAGTTACGCATCTTGGTCCATACGTTTCCTTATTTCGTGACACAGTCTTAAACATAATTCTTGTTCCTGGGTTAAACACAACACTGGTAAAACTTTATTTAGGTGATTCCTCTCCAATAGTCTATCCTCATTTATTCTGATGCAATGCGCCGATATAAACTTTTTTATTCTATATGGGTGTGTATATAGGTATATATTTAAATAAAAAATACAAAGCAGAAATACTAAACTTGCAACAAAAGATGCAAGAATCCGGACGAATGCGGTCACGTCCTGAAAAATATTTAGGACAACTCCATTGTTTTCAGCTGCTTTCCGGGTTGTTGTTCGAATAATTTTATGCGAAAATGGCGTGCCATGTTGCACAACAACTACTCTCTAAATGGATTTAAAGTTATTTTTTCCGATAAAGTCGTATAAAATAAATTGCTCTATTTCGATAGCTATATGTGCACTGAAACGGAGCTGCATATTTGCAAAATGTGCATCATTATAAATTTTGAAGTATTTTGGTTTTATTCTTACTGTGTAATTTCTTTAATTTGATTTTGCTGTTTTGGTAGAATTGCATTTAATATTCATATATATTGTCGAAAACGTATTGAGCCCTTTAAAGTCAAAATTGAGACAATTGTTTTTTATATTTTGAAAGAACTTTGTTAAATCAAATACGTGTCATTTTGCTCGATAACCTTACGCGCCGTTTCTCTCGCAATTCCATAGTCCGGACCCTCTAGAACTTCTGTGGTTTCTAGGCAAGAAATTGCGACAAGTAGTTTTCACCAGCCTCTTTTAAAACTGACGTAACCCATTCAGGAAGTTCTGCAGAAACCGAAACAAATAGTAGTCTTACAGTACAAGGTCTGGGTTTTACGGTGGATACATTAAAAATTCCTAGCCAAGCTCTCTCAATTTTTACCGAGTCATCAAAAATGTGTATGGTCTGGCATTATCATGGCGGGCTAGTTCCGGCCGATTTTTTCAATCGCTTGCTTCAACTTTGGCGATTCTTTTCCAATTCTACCAAAAATACCTTTTTTGGTGTCAATCCGTGCTTTGCCATCGTTTTCTGGAGCTTCATACTTTTTCGATCATCATTTTTTTGATATATTATTGTCGTATGTATCTCTCGAGATCAATTGCTCAATTTCGTTACGTTCCTGTAGAAATTCGCAGATGGAAATCCGACAAGGTAAACTTTTTAGCGTCAAACCAGGTGGCATATAGACATTGAGCTCCATTTTGTGGCCAGCTTTCTCCAAATTATTTAAAACTATTTAGAGGTGGATATTTAGTCCCTTGACGATATCATGGCTATTTACATAACGTTCTTCCCCAACCTGGCCCAAACTTCTCTCAAATTTTTCTGTCGAAATCAAAAACGAAAGCGACCCATCCCTCTTTTGGCTGTTACTTTTGATAACGTATCTTGACCATAAATAGCATAAATTTCTTTATAGGCCTGCGTAACTTTTGTGCCTTTATCGAAATAGAATTTTAAAAAATAGCTATAATATATATATATATATATATATATATATATATATATATATATATATATATATAAAATTTGATTTTTTGCTTTGTTTTGTACGTAAGTGTTGTAATAAATCGGTTTTTGAAAAAAATTATGTATTTCTAAGCAGCATTTGTGTTGAAAATAAATACCATATATGTAAATATAGTAATGAATCAACATCTTCTTCTGCGCGGAGTACTGCTGTCGTAGACCATCATACCGCAAAGCAGGAGATTGGAAATGAGCTGTGACTGATGTGTGACTACCAGAACGCCTTTTTAGAACTAGAGAAACTACAAACTTCGAAAGAAAACTTACATAGTCCTATGTTTATGAAAAAGATTTCGACGGACTCACTGTTAAAAACAGAGTTTTTAAAACTAAGCTGGAAGTTCTGGAAAACATTATAGAACTTTTGCAGTAATTTTACTCATCTTCAAAGCGCTCTAAATTAAGTTTGAATAAACGAATTCCAACAGTTTTTGCTTGTCTACTACTGCCAAATGTCAGCTTTCAACTGCTGCTAGGTATGATCCGATGAAACTTATATTATCTGAGATATATGTATGACACTAGAGCTATCTAAAGAGGAAAGTCTTAATACTTTTCCGAGTACTCCTTTATTATAAAATTGTAAAATAAATTGTACCTATTATTATATTATATGAATTAAATATTTCAACAAGATATATTTTCTTTAATATACACCGGATGTCCCATTTATCTTGAAAAATACGAATAACTCGAAAAATAAGCTTTGAAGAAAAAATGCAAGAGGCAAAATATATCTTTTAGAATTAAAGGAAAAAATTTGATGCACTTTTTTTCCCACTTTTTTATTATTATGGAAAATAATTGCTTAAAAAAAGCACAAAAAAAAAACAGAAAAATTCTTTTATTATTTTTTGCAATTTTTATAACATTAAGTGAGAAAAGAAGATAAATTTCAGCTGCTCTACAAATATTAATTAGTTAGTTTAATATGTTCAGAAATTGTCGTTTTCTTTTTTGCTGAGTATCATAAAAAACTGACATTTTTCGAACAAAAGTTTCTTATTTTTTCATGTAGAATACGAATCTGTAAAAAAAGTTTTGATTTCTATTAAAAAAAAATTGAGTTGACTTTGATTTGCCTTCGATAAAACGCCACTCAAGGTCAAATTTCTTACTACCATTGTATGTCCTCCTTTAAACCCTGCAACTTTTGTTTAAAATATTTTTTTCGGCAAAGCATATTTTTCGAGTTAGAAGTATTTGTTAAATGGGACAGCCGGTATATAGAGGCGTAACTAACTTTTTGTTTTTTTGTTTTTTATTCGTCTCTTTCTTTTTCTGTCTGTTTGCTAATCTGTCTGTGTGTCAGGTTTCCGTATGTGTAATTATTTGTCTGTCTATTTGCTTGTTAATATTGATAGAATTTCATATAAACCTCCAATAAATTCCAAAACAACAGAATGGTATACTGGGCCTATCAGTTTCGAATATTATTATTGTCTATTAAGGAAATTTACAGTCTTCATCCAAAGACAACCTTTACTTATATGAGTGATATAAAAAATAATATAGATACTAAAACTAAAAGTAGAGCAACTTAAGAGCTCAGCGGTCCTCAAGTCATATCGCTCGCGTCGCAAACATCGCTCGCAAAAACCAGTCACATACGTAAGACATGGTCGTATACACGTTCCTCTTAAACATATGTTTGCAACACTTTCATTGTACTAAAAATAACGGCATAAATTTAAACTTCTACAGCGAGCGCCATAACATCGAACAACGTATTCTGAAATAAATTCTCATCTTTTTGCTTTCAACATGTAAATTTAGTAGTAATAAATTCAGCACTCAACTTCCACGATTTCTAAACCCAGAATAACAGGTAACGAACGGCTTTTCATGTTTTAGACAATTGTTTGTATGCCAAGATTCCACAAATATTTTTCGCTGCTTTAGGCGAAAAATAAAAGACGAATTTTACATTACATTTTACATTGTCAAATATTTCCATGTATAGTGCTTTATTTCATGTATTATCTATCAGATAGCCTATATTAATTCTTTGGATATTCCCCTGCTTTTTTTCTTAAAACAGATCTGCCGAAATTTTTACAGTTTAAAAGTTTATTTAATTAAAAAGAAGCGCTACATCTATAACGAAATTAGTAATTAAGGACGTTCCAAACAAATAAATTTTGTTACGATTATCTAGAAAATTTGAATATACATTTTGAATTGTTGTGGCTGTTACTTGATGGAAATTCATAACGAATGTAATGAAAGACTACTATTGTCAAATTTCCACTTTATTTAGTTTCACTGAAACTGTATGACGCGTTTCGCTATACTATAGCTTCTTCTGATACAAAATGTTTTTTTTGTATCAGAAGAAGCTATAGTATAGCGAAACGCGTCATACAGTTTCAGTGAACTAAATAAAGTGGAAATTTGACAATATTAGTCTTTCATTACATTTGAATATACATATTTATTAGTGTCCTTTATACGTAGAACTAGCCGTACCCGCGGCTCCGCTCGCGTAGACTTGATTCACTACTATCGTCACTGCTTATTCCTTATGTTACCTAACGTAATAAAATATCTGCCATTAGTTCCCCTTACCTCCCATTATTTCTCCTTATCTCCCATTATCTCACCATAATTCCCATTATCTAGACTTATCTCCCATTATTTCTCCTTATCTCCCATTATTCATACTTATCTCCCATTATCTCACTTTATCTCCCATTATCTAGGCTTATGTCGAATTATATAAAACATGTATAAATTTATAAAAACATGTAAATCGGATAACGAGTTCTCAAGTGATAAGCGCACTAACGGACAAACAGACAGACAGAGAGACGTTGCATTTTATATATATTATATCTTTGCAACATGATATTGTTCCATATTTAATGGTTTAGGCAGTGTATTGCAGGAGAACGCGCTAACGGTAACCTTTTTTCCGACTTGATTCACTATTATCGTCACTGCTTATTCTTTATGTTACCTAACGCAATAAAATATATCCTATAACATGGTCAGAGAACATATGTATGTTTTAAAAGAAAGCACGTGAATCGGATAAGTGGTTCTCCAGTGATAAGCGCACTAACGGACAGACAGACAGACAGACAGGCAGACAGACAGACAGAGAGACGTTGCATTTTATATATATTATAGATAGAAGATTATAGATATCCTGGCCAGAAAACAAATGTATCAATTAAAAACAAAAAACACGTAAATCGGATAGGTGGTTCTCGAGTGATAAAACGCACTAACGGGCAGACAGAGAGACGTTGCATTTTATATGTATTATAGATATAGCTTATTATTATTATTATTATTATATAACCTGGCCAAAGAATATATGTATGAACTTAAAAAAAGACATGTAAATCGGATAAGTGGTTCTCGCGTGATAAACGCACTAATGGACAGACAGACAGATAGAGAGACATTGCATTTTATATATATTATAGATTATAGATATTCTTTCCTACATAATATTGTTCCATATTTAATGGTTTAGGCTGTATATTGCAAGGGAACGCGCTAGCGGCAAACCTTTTTCCGACTTCATTCACTATTATCTTCACTGCTCATTCCTTATGCTGCCTATCGTAATAAAATATAGCCTATAACCTGGCCAGAGAACATATGTATGTTTTTAAAAAAAAGGACGTAAATCGGATAAGTGGTTCTCCAGTGAAAAGTGCACTAACGGACAAACAGACAGACAGAGAGACGTTGCATTTTATGTATATTATAGATAAATTTCAATACTAATTAAGGCACTAAATTTGTAAATATTGACTCTTAAAACTTGCATTTTTAACATACGATCCTACCCCGACCTATGTTGAAGCGGATGTTTTATTATATAACAGTGGTAATTTTCTTACGATTGTTTTGAAAAATTTAGAATCATTAGTTAAAAATATAACAAATATTTTTCCGTAAAGAAAATTATAGCAAGCGGTATTCGTTTTTTTATAAAAAAATGTTGAATGTGAGCTACTTTTGATCGTTTTTAGTTTTCCTTGCATAACTTTTTTCGATCTTCATCTTTTCCCATATTATCAGTTTCGAATATTATTATTGTCTATTAAAGAAATTTACAGTCTTCATCCATAGACAACCTTTACTTATGTGAGTGATATAAAATAATATATATACTAAAACTAAAAGTAGAGCAACTTAAGAGCTCAGCGGTCCTCAAGTCATATCGCTCGTGTCGCAAATATCGCTCACGAAAACAAGTCACTTACATAAGACATGGTCAAATACACATTGCTCTTAAAAATATGTTCGGAACACTTTCATTGTACTAAAAATAACGGCGTAAATTCAAACTTTTACAGCGCCGTAACATCGAACAACGTATTCTGAAATAAATTCTCATCTTTTTGCTTTCAACATGTAAATTTAGTAGTAATAAATTCAGCACTCAACTCCACGATTTCTAAACCCAGAATAACAGGTAACGAACGGCTTCTCATGTTTTAGACAATTGTTTGTATGCCAAGATTCCACAAATATTTTTCGCTGCTTTAGGCGAAAAATAAAAGACGAATTTTACATTACATTTTACATTGTCAAATATTTCCATGTATAGTGCTTTATTTTATGTATTATGTATCAGATAGCCTTTATTAATTCTTTGGATATTCCTCTGCTTTTTTCTTAAAACAGATGTGCTAAAACCAATTGAATTTTTACAGTTTAAAAGTTTATTTAATTAAAAAGAAGCGTTACATCTATAACGAAATCTTTAAAAATATCGTACTCTGCGGCTGCGAAGCTTAGTAATTAAGGACGTTCCCAAACAAATAAATTTTGTTACGATTATCTAGAAAATTTGAATATACATACAGTCGACACTGTTTAGAGTGAAACTCTATATAGTGAAAAACTCTTTATATTTTTTCAAGACCTAGAATATTTATTATACATAGCAATATATACGGATTTTTTCTTTATATAGTGAAAAACTTTCTATAGTGACTGTATTTATTCCTATCCTTTATACGTAGAATAAATTTCAATACTCCTTACGGCACTAAATTTGTAAATATTGACTCTTAAAACTTGCATTTTTAACATGCGACCCTACCCCGACCTATGTTGAAGCGGATGTTTTATTATATAACAATGGTCATTTTCTTACGATTGTTTTGAAAAACTTAGAATCATTAATTAAAAATATAACAAATATTTTTCCGTAAAGAAAATTATAGCAAGCGGTACTCGTTTTTTTTATAAAAAATGTTGAAAATGAGCTACTTTTTCAGTTTTCCTTGCATAACTTGGTAAATAAAAGTTCGCGACTTGGCAACAACTGTAAAGTTGTCACATTTTATTTGGAACTGTGAATGAAGCCCTTCCCTTTTGAAATCACTCAATTCTTCCATATCTAAAAGACTTCTGCAGCCGGTGCATTTTAGATTTCTAGCTCAATGAAACTATACTATTCTCATCAGGAATTTTTTATTTTTTTTAAAAAGAGGCGAGCCTCTTTAGGGCATTGGAACTAAGCCAACAAGCCAGCATCTTTCTTTATTTATAAATATACACATTTTACCTTAAACCTAAACTAAACCTAAAGACACACACAACACCCAGCCGTCACACGGAATCGAACCGCTGACCTCTCGGACGACAGCAGGCAAGGCTAGCGCCTTACCCACTGCGCCAATCGGTCCGGCTTCAGGAATTTTAAATTTAACTATTTTCATTGATTGTTGTTTGAATTTCCTGTTTTTTGCATCAGACACATTTATTAATGCAATATTTATTTTTTCAGCAGTTTTTTTTTATAAAACTGTCAATCTTTAATCTCGCAATTATTATTTATGCACTATTAAAAATCTCCAATCATAGACATAAAGGACGGACTGAGCGTTCCTTATACCCCTGTGAAGTAAATAGGGACGCAAAAGTGTGAGAGAGACAAAGCGAATCTGCGGCCAGTAGCTGTCTTTTTAGAATTCTGATTGGCCCACATCACAGGCTTTTGACGGTACGTAAAAATAATAATTGTTTTCATTATTATTAATTCTAATCGCCTAGATTTTACTTATAAATGAAAGAAAATAATTAATATTAAAAAAAAAAAAAACTACGAGACTCGAAACTACGTCAGCAAGATTTGGATTCGAGCACTTTGCCACTGAGCTACGGCGCTCTTGAAAATAATATTTCTAAGAGTTCTATCTAGACTAAAATCGGGTGGGGGCTTTTCTTGCCTTGAATTCCGTCTCGGGATACTGCGCCTTGGTTATTACAGGCCTACAGAAAAAAAGACTGGTATTGGCCGTACAGTCGCTTTATCTCTTTCTAGAGAGTGGTCAATTTTGTGAGGTTAATACTCAGTCCATTCTCTATGTTTATGTCTCCAATATAAACATAACCTCGAAAAATACTCCAAAACATTAAAACCCAACATAAACAACTCCTGTCTCGATCAGAGTAAGAAGGTGAGATTATTTTTAGTGTTCCATACGGAACACTTATAAGATGACTTCGATGTCTGTCTGTCTGTCTGTCTGACTGTCTGTTACACCCGATTTTCTCCGAAACTATTTAGACAACATAGAAAGTTGAAATTTGGTAATAATTTAGAAATTGATGGCCTCATCAGATCCGTGTAATTTTGAAAGTTAAATTTTGACTTAAGGAGTTAGTTTTCGGGGGCGAAATCGGAAGTGAAAAAAAACTTTTTTTTTCCTAGGTCATCGAGTATGGTGTCAAATGAAAGCTTGTGAACACACGAGTAAAAAAAAAAAAAATATATAATGTAATATTTGCACACACTTTTCTTTATATTATTTTTGAAAAATCGCGCTGTCCCCCCACCTTATCTCCAAAAGTACTGATCAAAAAATTTTAAAAAAATTCTGGAATATTCTCCACAGGGTGTAGATTGAACGAAAATTATCACGAGTGCATTACCTTTAATAGTTTATCTGGTATTTAAAAAAAAAACAAACATTTCAAGGTCATCAGTTTTCAGTAAAGATTGGAAACAAACTTTGTTGAAAACTCATTTGGAGTGTGTTTTGTGAAGTCACTGATCATTTTATACCACCGTAACAATTTTTTTTTAAAGCAATCAACGTACGGAACACTAATTGAGCAAGTTCAACTTGCACTTGACCGGTTGTTTTTTTTTTCCGCGCGTATTTCCGCGCATATGAAGGGATCTTTCTGTAAGCTGAGCACGACTAATCTTTAGGAACGTCCTTAAACAAGAACTTACACAGAAACTTCTTACTCTCGAGATGTATTACTGGCGAAGGTCAGCTGAAATATCAATAATGTATAAAATTTGAATCGAATTAATAAGAGAAGCCATGAAGATAGAAAGAATAATAATTGACGATATCCACCAAACCCAGCTGGTCTGGTATGGACACGTAGAAAGAATGACAGAACAACGAATTCTAAAGCTGGTTTTGAAATGGAGACCCACAGAGAAACCAAAGGGAGGAAGGCCAAAAACAACATGGATTAGTGACATTCAGAGAGCCATGTCGGAAAGAAATTTACGACCGGGAGATTAGGAAGACATAAGAGACTGGCCATAGGAAACCGGAAGGCATATATTGCTATAAAGCCAGATATAGATAGATAGATAAATAGATAGAAAAAAAATCTTATTTTTTTTTTTAGTTTGTTGGACTAAATACCCGCTTATTTCTTTTATACTCTTTTTAAATTTACCAAATTAATGATAGCCTTAGTTTAGGGAGTAAAAGAACATTCATGAATAAAAAAACTTATTATTTTTATAATTTTACTATAATTATCGGCATTTACAATACGTCTTATGAGGTTAGAGGGCAAACAAAATTCTATCATTATTTAATTTTAAGTACAAACTAAATTACTACAATTTATGTTGTTGACAAATGTTTGCTGTTATTCACTGGAAACAATTTTCATTATATTTTTGTCAATTTTCCTATTAAAACCAAGAGTGCGACCGGAATAAAAGCCTTTAACGCTAATTTTGCGTTTCCCGTGCCCTGGAATGCCCAAAATGCTACATCCAAATATTTGTTGACGTTAAAAAAGTCGAGGGCTCCAAAGAGCAGACTCCGTCGAGACCGGACCCAGCTTTAGAGCCCAAAAAAACGCCAATCCAAAAAGATAACCATATAAAATCAATAAATTTAGTTTGTACTCGATAAAATAAAATGGAACTGCAAAAGGCAGACGCCGCCAATACCGGAAGACGACGCCGGACCCACTTTTTCCAGCCAAAAACGGTCGTTTTTCGAGTTTTTCAAGCCTTTTTCTGATGAACATTTCAGGGTACGGGGGCCGCAGAATCAACGTTAAAGTCTTTTATTCGACTTGCCCGACAGAATGAACAATTAGGCACAGGGTTAGTCAACGGGTCGCCCTCTTGGTCTGTATAGGTTTAATATACGAAAACCTAACTGAGATAACAGATCATGAAAAAGTAGATGAAAGAACAAGATCTGGAGCTACAAAACCATACCAGAGTTGTGAACCAGCGTGTGGCATAAAAAGACAGGTAGTAAAAATGAGTGTCAGCGACGTAATTGGCGGCTGTTCTGAACAACTAGCTACTGACACCCTATGTTTAAGAAGGGTGTCAGTCTGATTGGAGACCCAGAACTGACCGGCGACCTTGATTCGCTGGAACATCGAAGAACGGTTGGCGATTTGAATCTATTCTACAAGTATTTCCATGGAGAGTGTTCGAAGAATGTAGCCCGCTTAATTCACAGGTCGCGCTGATACTTCACATCCGTATGAGGTTCAGCTTGTTACTCCTCGTACAACGCTTTTCAAGCAGTCTTTTATATGGAGAACATCATCCCTTTGGAATGTCTTACCCAGAACTGTGTTTTCTCACCGAGTACAATTTACAGCGATTCAAGAACATCGTGAATCGCTTTTTTCCGCATACATGTCGCTCCTGTAGCGCTAAGGGACTTCCCCGCAGCACCTATGCTAGACCCATAAAAAAAAATGGGTAAGAAGGGATCAGACCAAACTAGTCTTGAAACTAATCACTGGCTACTGTCACCTTAAGAAACATTTACGGAAAATGGGAACCCTCAGTGGTCCCACCACGTACCATGTAGTGAAAAGGAAGAAACCTGTACGCATATCTTATATGAATGTGCGGCTTTGACTCACAACAGACAGAAACTGTTGTGAGATATACATCTTAGCGTTGAATTACCACATAAAAGACTTGAAGGGAAACTAACAAATTTTCTTGAAAGGACGACGCTTCTATGAACAAGAGAGGGAAGCAAAATAAACCAAGGAGCTGCAGTGCATAAAGAGGCACAATTATGTATGCCTCCAACAACCAACCAATTGTTAAATTAAGTTGTTTTTTTTGTGTTAAAAATTCTAATTCGGTATTTACTTTAGAGCTGCATGTTTGTGAGGAAAATATTATATAAATCACTTTTACGATTTTTTTTCTAAACTTTTTTTTAAAAGTTGTTTTACCGCTCTCAGTTCAGAACTTGTTTACGCTAACAAGTTGCTCTAAATGTTTTGGGTTAAAGAATTCCTGCCTCGAGTGCCGATTAATCAAAGTATTTAATCAGCCTGGAACATTTTAAAGATTTATTGGATCGAAAACCTAACTGAGATAACAGATCAGGAAAAAGTAGATGAATTAACAAGATCTGGAGCTACAAAACCATACCAGAGTTGTGAACCAGCGTTTGGCATAAAAAGACAGGTAGTAAAAATGAGTGTCAGCGACGTAATTGGCGGCTGTTCTGAACAACTAGCGACTGACACTCTATGTTTAAGAAGGGATCAGACCAAACTAGTGGTGAGACTAATCACTAGCTACTGTCACCTTAAGAAACATTTACGGAAAATGGGAACCCACAATGGTCCCACCACGTACCATGTAGTGAAAAGGAAGAAACCTGTATGCATATCCTATATGAATGTGCGGCTTTGACTCACAACAGACAGAAACTGTTGTGAGATATACATCTTAGCGTTGAATTGCCACATAAAAGACCTGAAGAGAAGCTAACAAAACTTCTTGAAAGGACGACTCTCCTATGAACAAGAGACGGAAGCATAATAAACCAAGGGGCTGCAGTGCATAAAGAGACACAATCATGTATGCCTCCAACAACCAGCTAATGGTTAAATTAAGTTATTTTTTTGTGTTAAAAATTCTAATTCCGTATTTACTTTAGAGCTGCATGTTTGCTAGGAAAATATTATATAAATCACTTTTACGATTTTTTCCAAAACTTTTTTTTTAAAAGTCGTTTTACCGCTCTCAGTTAAGAACTTGTTTACGCCAAAAAGTTGCTCAAAATGTTTTGGGTTAAAGAATTCTTGCCTCAAGTGCCGATTAATCAAAGTATTTAGTCAGCCTGGAACATTTTAAAGATTTATTGGATCGAAAACATCAGTGCTAATCCTTAACACTTTATTAAGTTGAAATTAATTATTTCTGTAATCTTTTAGCTTTTTTTTATGTATATTTTTCGTAAGTTATTTCTGTCATGACGTAGTTGGATCAAAGCAACTTGTTTTAAATAAAAAAATACCTGTTTTATACAAAAATACAAAATACAAAAATAGACGAAAATACTTTTTAAATGTTTATTTACTCACGACAGAACACACCAGTAAAGTTTTCGTAACGGGTACCCTACAGAATCCTCTATTATAAGTTTTCTTCAGAAAATTAGAAGGAGTTTTTAAGTTACAACGGGGATATTTTTAGTGTCTGTCTATCACATCCGATTTTCACCGAAACTATTTAACATAGAAAGTTAAAATTTGACTTAAGGAGTTACTTTTGGAGGGTGAAAGGGAAAGTGAAAGTGTAACCCCTCGAGATTCTCCAAAATGTTTAATTGTGTTATTCTAAACATAGGTTAGAAAATCTCTTGTTGATCTTAGCTTACGAAAGCCATATTGAGGGTCGCTAATATTATTGAATCCCTTAGATATTTTACAAGATGCTGATTGATATACTTTTCCATATCTGTCGATATTATTGAAATCTGGTCGGTAGTTGTTTGGTTTTTTTTTGGGTGTGGGTTAAACTGTAGTGCAGCAGGAAGAAATTATTCCCTTTCTGTAGGATGGCTTGAAAAGTCTACAGAAAACTGGTGTCAATTCGCTCGTGCATATTTTGGGTATTATGGTAGGTATTCTGTCAGGGTTCGAAGCTTCTTTGGACAGGGTTACAATTCACAATTGAAAAGAAGTACTTCTAACATCGTCCCTGTATTCTCTCCATCATCACGAACTACTTTACGTTGTAATCCAAAGCTACGAGATGGACTACTGGCGCATAGTGGGAAATAAGGGGGAAAAGCCCCCAAACTTCAAAACATTTTTGAAAGTATTATTGTTAATTTTTATTGTAGTTTATATCCCAGAACTTCTTACCTCGACAAGCTTTTTTCCAATAGCGTCGAAAAGAATAAAAATGGGGGAACTGTTCAAAATTAAGCAATCATGCAACGAACATGAGTACATTAACGTACGAGGCTGGTTTGAAAAGTCCGTGCAAAAATAAAAACTACTTATGCGTTTGGGGTAAACCTTTTTTATTTTCCGACATAGTCTCCTTTTAGGCTTATACACTTCGTCCAACGATGTTCTAGTTTGTTGATCCCTTCCGAATAATAGGATTTGTCCAAGTCTGCAAAATATCCATTAGTGTCTGCAATCACCTCCTCGTTTGAATAAAATCTTTGTCCCGCCAGCCATTTCTTCAAATTGGGGAACAAATAGTAGTCCGAGGGAGCCAAGTCTGGAGAATAGGGGGGATGTGAAACGAGTTGGAATCCTATTTCCATTAATTTTGCGACCACAACTGCTGAGGTGTGTGCTGGTGCGTTGTCGTGATGGAAAAGGACTTTCTTGTGGGCCAATCGCGGGCGTTTTTCTTGCAGCTCGGTTTTCAAACGGTCCAATAACGATGAATAATATTCACCTGTAATAGTTTTACCCTTTTCCAGATAGTCGATGAGGATTATCTCTTGCGAATCCCAAAAGACAGTCGCCATAACCTTTTCGGCCGAAGGAACGATCTTCGCCTTTTTTGGTGCAGATTCCCCCTTGGTAACCCATTGTTTAGATTGTTGTTTGGTCTCAGGAGTATAGTAATGTATCCATGTTTCATCCACAGTGACGAAACGACGCTTAAAGTCCTCCGGATTCTTCTGGAACAGCTGCAAACCATCCTTGCAACACTTCACACGATTCCGTTTTTGGTCAAGCGTGAGCAATCGCGGCACCCATCTTGCGGATAGCTTTCTCATGTCCAAATGTTTATGCAAAATATTATGTACCCGTTCAGTCGAGATGCCCACAGCACTAGCAATCTCACGCACCTTAACTCTTCTGTCATCCATCACCATATCATGGATTTGATCAATGATTTCTGGAGTCGTAACCTCCACAGGCCGTCCAGAACGTTCAGCGTCACTTGTGCCCATATGGCGAGTTCGAAAATTTTGAAACCACTTATAAACTGTTCTAATCGAAGGTGCAGAGTCACCATAATCTTTATCAAGCTTCTCTTTAGTCTCCTGAGGCGTTTTGCCTTTCATAAAGTAATGTTTAATCACCACACGAAATTCTTTTTCGTCCATTTCTTGAAAATCACTCGACTTCCTTGATTCACACGAATGCCAAACACAAAGAAATAGACCAATATGGCTGAAACTTGGTGTGCGTTCATTCAAGAGATGCTACTAACTAAACATGACCTCGATACGCGCCGGTGGTGCCATCTCTCGGACTTTGCACGGGCTTTTCAAACCAGCCTCGTATATATTACCGATTTTTTACTTCCACACACGTGTCGCTCCTGTAGCGCTTTAGGGCCTTCCCTGCAGCACGTGTGCTAGACCCATAAAAAAAAAAATCGAAATGGAAGTATGGTGATAGTTTTCGCTCAATTCGCCTCCAAAAAACCTCTTACTTGCTTAGATAGTAGATACTATGTGGTTCTATTTCCCGCAAAGAACGCAACCGAATATCACCGAATGCAATTTCAGTTGATAGTCCAGTAAACAGGGGACAAAAAGTAGTCATTTCCGGAAAAATATAGAAGTTTTTACGTTTTTTGGGGTGCATAAATCCGAATTTCAATTTTGCCACCTCGTAAATCTTGTGAGGTTTGAGTGAAATGCAAAAACGGCGAAAAAAATGCTATTTTTAAAATCTTTCGAGTATAATTTCGAAACTATGCACGTTTTATTGAAAGTATTCCGATATAACTACACTAAATTTCCAACGAGTTATGTTCTATCGTTTTTTTTTATCAGGCGAGCAATTTAGCTGCTAGAGCGCTTTGAAATTTAGTGATATTTCGGACATAACGCTAAGCCAAGAGTACTCCTTCATTTATCGAGGGGAGCTCTCTTTTCACGATATCCTTATTTAAAAACAATTTAATTAGTTGATATTTAATAAAAACCAATAACCTACATATGTGACCAGAAAATATAGCTCCGACGAGAAATGATAAAGTTGCTCTTGGTTTGGCGCTATGTCCAAAATTTAACTAAATTTCAAAGCTCTCTAGAGGCTAAACTGTTCGCCTGACCAAAAAACCTATAGAGTATAATTTGTAGGAAATTTAATGTAGTTGTATAGGGATATAAAAGCGCGCAGTACAAGTTATAAGCGAAAAAACTGAAAAAAAAACTGAAAAAACTAGCTTTTTTTGGCCGTTTTTTGTATCTTACTCAAAACTCACAACATTTACAAGGTGGCAAAGTTGAATTTTGGATTCAACACTCCAAAAAACATAAGGAGAAAAAAATTTCTATATTTTTGTCCTGAAATGACCACTTTTTGTACCAGGTTTACTGGACTATCAACTGAAATCGGATTGGCTGATATTCGGTGATGTTCTTTGCAGGAAATCGAACTAAGCAAACAAGAGATTTTTTGGAGTCATGTGGAGCTAGTCTTCAAAACTCAAGGAAAACCAAAACTATCATCATACTTCCATTTTAAAAATCGGTAATATAATATATATATATATATATATATATATATATATATATATATATATATATATATATATATATATATATATATATATATATATATATATGTATATATATATATATTATCGTTCACCTCTCCGGAGAGGAATTTTACCCTTTTTCATATCCTAAGGATATCGGCGAGGATATCGTAATACCCGTCAGCGTTATCCAAGTCCTGAAACATACGGCAACGCGGTAGTGCTGCCACGGAAGTTATTGCATTTCTGCAAACAACTACTACCTATGTACGTGGCTAGGCCAAATTTACTTAAATAAATCACTAAATAAGTATACCGACCTGCGGGACTGAATTCTCGACTTTCTGCACCGTAAGCAAGGTACTACGCTACGGAGCCACGGGCGGCCACAATATATATATTTTGATGAGTTCCTTGAAGAATAAAGACCATTAAAAAATGTTATTAGTAATTTAGAGTTCATTATCTCTAAAGAACATGTACACACAAAAATCGTTTGTAATTAATGATTTCTAGTTCCCACCTACATAAAATGTCTGGTTTTGAAATAGTATTCTTACACTATTTTTATATTAGTTTATCCTAGTGACGCTAAAATAGTTCGATTAAGCACGAAAATACGTTCAAAATTGCACTAATTTTGAAATTATTCAGAAAAACGACCTTTTTAAATTGACATAGCATGCGGCCAGTTGGTTCTATCAACTTGAAAATTGTTCTATTCAATTCAGCATGAAAAACACATTGAAACTGGCACAGCAAATAAGTAACTGATATTACTGAAGTACTTTAGGAGGTTTTTTTTTTCATTTTTCGGGTGTTTTGCCCTACTGTGTGGCGTGGCACCAAATTATATGATCATAGGTAAAGTTTCCAAGAGAGCGAAATAACTAGTATGTAAGTAAAACATTTACTTACTACTACCACCCTATACATCTATATAATTTTTTTGATAGACACTCTACATACCAATTCCAGCTTAATTTTCGATCAAAATACATTCCCAAAAATGACACTTTGAGTGACATTACTATTTTGATTTGAGTGGTTGTTTCATTTTCGTTTAGTGCGAGTTTATTTAATTGAAAACAGTGTTGTGCCGTTTGCTGTATTATAATCTCCTTTACTGTGAACATACACTTTAAATTGTTTTTCTTTATTTAGGTAGGGTCATCTGTAAATTACACAATAATCTCATCATTTGCTCCCAAATCGTTTATGTAAATTAAAAATATTATTGGACATAATATAAAACCTTATGGGACATCATTTGGAATAATTTTTACATCCTTATTTTTAAGGAAAGTATATTGCGCTCCATTTTTAGTGTTCCGTACGGAACACTTATAAGATCACTTCGGTGTCTGTCTGTCTGTCTGTTACACCCGATTTTCTCCGAAACTATTAGACGTAGAAAGTTGAAATTTGGTACTAATATAGGAATTGATGGCCTCATCAGAGCCGTGTAGTTTTGAAAGTTAAATTTTCACTTAAGGGTTAGTTTTGAGGGGTGAAATCGGAAGTGAAAAAAATTTTACTAGGTCATCGAGTGTGGTGTCAAATGAAAGCTTGTGAAAACACGAGTAAAATATATATATATATATATATATATATATATATATATATATATATATATATATATATATATATATATAATGTAATACTTGCGCACACTTTTCTTTGTATTATTTTAAAAAAATTGCGAAAAATCGCTGTCCCCCTACCTTATCTTGAAAAGTACTGATCAAAAAATTTTAAAAAATTCTGGAATATTCTCCACAGGGTATAGATTGAACGAAAATTATCACGAGTGCATTAACTTTAATAATTTATCTGGTATATAAAAAAACAAAAATTTCAAGGCCATCAGTTTTCAGTAAATATTGGAAACAAACTTTGTTGAAAAGTCGTTGGGGTGTATTTTGTGAAGTCATTGATTATTTTGTACCACCGTAACAATTTTTTTTATTTTAAAAGCAATTAACGTACGGAACACTAATTGTGCAAGTTCAACTTGCAGTTGACCGATTATTTATATTTGATTTAAGTATATTTATACTTAAACTGTCAGATTTATAGTTTTCCAAATTTTTTATTACTCTTTTATAGTTTACACAGCCAAAAGCTTTTCGTAAATCGCAAAACGTACTCCACATTCCTATCCCTCAACAATTTATTAGCTAAATGTGAGATGTCAGCAACGACATTTTTCTTTGAAAACTTGTGTTTAAAGAGAAGATTTTTTTTAAGTACGAATTTATTTGTAGTTTTAAAATACTTTCAAATGTTTTTGATACGATTGGAAGTAAAGAAGTGGGCAGAGAATTATGACCCCCTCTTGTGAATATGAATAATTTTCAAAACTTTAAAGTCTTGGGATAAATTCCTACAACATTACATCTATTTTTTAATTTACTTAGTGGAATAATTATAATATTTCAGCTTGTATTCATTTAGACTGGAAATTAAAATTCTTGCCTTCCGTTTTATTTGACAGTAAATAATAAGCTGAGCATGAAAACTATTTTATTCTCAAGCGCATCATTTGGATGCAATAATAGGTTATTGTTAGTTTTTTTCATAGTTTCTTTCTGAATCATTCTGTAATAAAAACATTTTTCTTTAAAGAAAAAAGTCAGTATAAACGATGCCTTTTTGTATTATATATTTTATGTTATCGATTTAATTGCTTTTTTATCCGTTTCAGGTTGGCAGTATCACAAAGTCACCTCCGCATCGAGAAAATGGATCAGCGCCAAATTCCCCGGACCCAGAAAGCCATGAGGTCGAGGCCGAATGTTTGGTCTCGACGGCGACGAAAAAGGAAATGCCGGGGTTTTTCGGAAAACTTTCACGACTCCTAAGAAAACTTTTCAGTACTCATCAGTTTAAAAATGAACAAGTAAGAAGTATTTATATTTGACGCTATGTTGAGATATGTTATACGACTCAAAGTTATACAAATAAATTAGTGATTAAGAAATTACCATATTAAAAATTTGTTGTCTAACCTTAACACTAGAAGTAGTGAATAATATTGAATTATATTGAATGCGGTGTGTTAGAATTTATCAGATACTCTCTCCCTCTCAATCTTTTCACCCCAAGAGGAGTATCGATGACACTATGCAGTTGCTGCCTTAACAGTCATTCTCCAGGCATCTCGATCCTGCGCGTCCTGACTTGAAAGTCTACTAAGCTCTTCAAGAATAGATACATTAGTAAGGTGTTCGATATATGATACTCTGAGGATTCTTCGATACGCCCACGTCTCAAATGCATCGATTGGTCTTTTGTCAACTTGTTTAATGGCCCATGTTTCCGATGCGTAAGCTGCTATGGGGAATATAAACCTGGATAGAAATCTTAACTTTGTATTTTTTGTGACAGCTGGACCTTTCCAGACCTTAGTGAGCTGGATCGTCCAGTTTCTAGCATAACCAAACGTCTTCTGACTACGACTAACAATCATTATGATGGTTTATTTTCTTAAAAAATAAGGAGCTTGAAGGTTTGCCTCGATTTGTAAACACTAAATTTAAACTTCTCAGTAACTCCTGTTGTAATTTAGATTATCATTAGACTTGTTAAACAGAGCATCTTAAGACGTTATTCATAGAAATAATCGCTCCAAAGATTAAGGTACCTGGGAATATTTTTAACACTTTTTTGAAATTAGAACATCTTTAGAGGAACTCTTATTCTTTCTCACTGTTGTACAAGATAGCTATCTGTTCTGAGCACTATATTTTGATATATTTCTTTTATAACATCTTATTTATTGCAACGTTTTTATAGAATTTACTACACGATAAACATTTATTTAACTTTTAATTAAAATGTCTTCCTATATGAAGTGAGTCGTAAAATATCTTTTTCTTGTATTTGTATTACAGTAATAAACTGTAATATATGGTATGTGACACAAAATTATAGTAAGAACATCTCGATACCTTATTTCGTTTGTTATTAACATTTTGGGATGCTTTATACCCTAAATTTAGTGTTAATTTAAATGAGAGATCTCAATCTTGCAACTGTATTTCTGAGAAATTCAAATTTACAAATTATAAATCAAAGCAAATGATCAGACATCGTTTTTTAAAAAATGTAGAAACATATTTTCAGTTGTAAGATGAAAGTTTACGATATGTCACAAAGTTTGCCTCCAAAATTTGATCACTGTTTTTGCTAGTGATTTCCAGGCGCTCCATAAATGATTCTAGGTCTTGTATTGACGTTGCAAGAATAACAGTGTCATCTGTATATCGAATGCACTTTTGCTAAAAGCTAGGATTAATAAGATATTAAGAAAAGGTCAAAATTTCCACGATGCTGTATTGCAAAATATTTTCTCCCTCTTCCATATTTGCATTTGCAGCAGTTTCGTATAGTTAATGCTATGATTTTTATCGTCTACTAGATATCTCAGAATTTGTTTGAGACTTTGGGTTTGTGGTTGATACTACAAAAAATATGATTTATTTTCTTAAAAAGTAAGACCGTTGGTATGGGTATCCAGTACGAGTCAAGTCAGGTCGCGCAGGATCGAGATGCCTGGAGAATGACTGTTGAGGCAGCAACTACATAATGTTACCGATACTCCTATTGGGGTAAAAGGATTGAGAGAGAGAGAGAGAGAGATAAGTTCTTAAAGTTTCAGTGTTTGTGAAGTTATTTTTATGTGTTAAAAAAGATTTCTTTTGAGTTTCAGTACAGGGACTATTTTTTGGAAATGTCTCCCCCTTCCCCGTTTTATAATTTTTTTGTTAGGATTTTTAGATGAGTCTAATTTTTTTAAATTCTGTAGGAGATTTTTTGAGGAAAACTCCTTCCCCCGCTATTGATTTTGTTTTTCGGATATAAGGAAAGTTCAAGTCTATAAAGTTCCATCGTAAGAAAGATTTTTTCATTCTTTTCCACCGGTACTGATTTTTTTACTGTGAAAACCGAACATTGAACCTATCAGCCCCCTCGCCATAATGAATATAGTATAAGCACTCCCGTATAATCATTATATTATTTATAAAAAAAGATTAGTTGCCCAACTTAGCAATAATAAATGTGCTAAAATCTGTAAAAAAAAAATACGATTTTGATAGTTATTCTCCGGAATTTTTTTTTATCGTCCACTAGATATCTCAGAATTTGTTTGAGACTTTGGGTTTATGGTTGATACTACAAAAAATATGATTTATTGAAGGTTTTTGCCTCGATTTGTAAACACTAAATTCAAGCTTCTCAGTAACTCCTGTTGTAATTTAGATTATTCATTAGACTTGTTATACAGAGGATCTTGGGACGTTATTTATAGAAATAATCGCTCCAAAGATTAAGGTACCTGGGAATATTTTTAAAACTTTTTTGAAATTAGAACATTTTTAGAGGAATTCTTATTTTTTGTCACTGTTGTACAAGATAGCTATCTGTTCTGACCACTATATTTTGATATATTTCTTTTATAACATCTTATTTATTGCAACGTTTTTATAGAATTTACTACATGATAAACATTTATTTAACTTTTAATTAAAATGTCTTCCTATATGAAGTGAGTCGGAAAATATCTTTGTCTTGTATTTGTATTACAGTAATAAACTGTAATATATGGTATATGACACAAAATTATAGTAAGAACATCTCGATACCTTATTTCGCTTGTTATTAACATTTTGGATGCTTTATACACTAAATTTAGTGTTAATCTTAAATGGTAGATCTCAATCTTGTAACTGTATTTCTGAGAAATTCAAATTTACAAATTATAAATCAAAGCAAACGATCAGACATCGTTTTTTAAAAAAATATAGAAATATATTTTCAGTTGTTAGATGAAAGTTTACAATATATTGCAAAGTTTGCCTCCAAAATTTGATCACTGTTTTTGCTAGTGATTTCCAGGCGCTCCATAAATGATTCTATGTCTTGTATTGACGTTGCAAGAATAACAGTATCATCCGTATATCGAATACACTTTTGCCTAAAAACTACTAATAATAAGATATTAAGAAAAGTTAAAAATTTCCACGATGCTGCATTTGCGGAAATATTTTCTCCACCTTCCATATTTGTATTTGCAGCAGTTTCGTATAGTTAATACTATGATTTTTATCGTCCACTAGATATCTCAGAATTTGTTTGAGACTTTGGGTTTATGGTTGATACTACAAAAAATATGATTTATTTTCTTAAAAAATAAGACGCTTGAAGGTTTGCCTCGATTTGTAATTACTAAATTCAAGCTTCTCAGTAACTCCCGTTGTAATTTAGATTATCATTAGACTTGTTATACAGAGCATCTTAAGACGTTATTTATAGAAATAATCACTCCAAAGATTAAAGTACCTGGAAATATTTTTAACACTTTTTTGAAATTAGAGCATCTTTAGAGGAATTCTTATTCTTTCTCACTATTGTACAAGATAGTTATCTGTTCTGATCACTATATTTTGATATATTTCTTTTATAACATCTTATTTATTGCAACGTTTTTATATAATTTACTACAGGATAAAGATTTATTTAACTTTTAATTAAAATGTCTTACTATATGAAGTGAGTCGGAAAATGTCTTTTTCTTGTATTTGTATTACAGTAATAAACTGTAATATATGGTATGCGACACAAAATTATATTAAGAACATCTCGATACCTTATTTCGTTTGTTATTAACATTTTGGGATACTTTATATACTAAATTTAGTGATAATCTTAAATGATAGATCTGAGTCTTATAACTGTATTTCTGAGAAATTCAAATTTACAAATTATAAATCAAAGCAAACAATCAGATATCGTTTTTTAAAAAAATATAGAAACATATTTTTAGTTGTAAGATGAAAGTTTACGATATGTTGCAAAGTTTGCCTCCAAAATTTGATCACTGTTTTTGCTAGTGATTTCCAGGCGCTCCATAAATGATTCTAGGTCTTGTATTGACGTTGCAAGAATAACAGTATCATCCGTATATCGAATACACTTTTGCTAAAAGCTACTATTAATAAGATATTAAAAAAGGTCAAAATTTCCACGATGCTGCATTGCAGAAATATTTTCTCCCCCTTCCATATTTGTATTTGCAGCAGTTTCGTATAGTTAATGCTGTGATTTTTATCGTCCACTAGATATCTCAGAATTTGTTTGAGACTTTGGGTTTATGGTTGATACTACAAAAAATATGATTTATTTTCTTAAAAAGTAAGAAGCTTGACGGCTTGCCTCGTTTTGTAAATACTAAATTTAAACTTCTTACTAACTCCTGTTGTAATTTAGATTATCAATAGACTGTTATACAGAGCATCTTAAGAAGTTATTTATAGAAATAATCGCTCCAAAGATTAAGGTACCTGGGAATATTTTTAACACTTTTTTGAAATTAGAACATCTTAAGAGGAATTCTTATTCTTTCGCACTGTTGTACAAGATAGCTATCTGTTCTGATCACTATATTTTGATATATTTCTTTTATAACATCTTATTTATTGCATCGTTTTTGTAGAATTTACTACACGATATACATTTATTTCACTTTTAATTAAAATGTCTTCCTATCTGAAGTGAGTCGGAAAATATCTTTTTCTTGTATTTGTATTACAGTAATAAACTGTAATATATGGTATGTGACACAAAATTATGTATGTAAGGACATCTCGTTTGTTATTAACATTTTGGGATGCTTTATATACTAAATTTAGTGATAATCTTAAACGGTAGATCTCAGTCTTGTAATTGTATTTCTGAGAAATTCAAATTTACAAATTAGAAATCAAAACAAACTGTCAGACATCGTTTTTTTAAAAAATATAGAAACATTTTTAGTTGTAAGATGAAAGTTTACAATATGTTGCAAGATTTACCTCCAAAATTTGAAATCACTGTATTAAATAAAACATATGTCAACTGCACATTTGGGGACAGCGAGCATTTCTGGGTTTTGCAAGATGGTAGCAAAACTCTAAAAACACCCGGACAAAGCCTAGGAAAAACTACAATACACAATTTAAAGGATGAAAATAGAGAAGATGTGAAAGATCGCGAAAAAATAACATACATGATTCAAACATACTATCAAAACTTGTATGAACAAAAAAACTGCCCACCAAATGATCTCAACGAACGTCGAAATAATCAGTGTTAATTCAGAAGAAATACCAGAGATGAACAGATGAAGAAATATTAACACTAAATACTATGAAATATAATAAAACACCAAGACCTAACGGTGTAGTAACAGAATTAAAGAAAGAAGGAGGAGACTTGGTGGTACAGGTGCTGAATCTCTTATTCAATAAACGTCTAGAAGAAGAGAAGATACTAGAAAATTGGAACACAGCTTCAACAATTTTATTTTTTAAAAAAGGTGATAAGACTAAGTTAGACAATTACCGTCCAATATCATTACTTTCACAAATATACAAATTGTTTACCAAAATAATAATTAGTAGATTGGAAAACAAGCTGGAATTAAACCAATCGGTAGAACAGGCTAGCTTCAGGAAGAGTTTTAGTACTTGTGATCATCTCTTAACTATCAGAACTTTAATAGAGGAGGCCACAGAATATAATTTAAAATTGTACCTGGTATTTGTAGATTATCAAAAGGCTTTTGATAGTATCGAGAGCTGGGCCGTCGAAAGAACCTTGTATAAGAGCAGAATAGACTATAGATATACTCAGCTCATGAGAATAATTTACAACAAGGCTCAAACGATAGTGGAAACGGATAGTAAAACAAATGCTATACCTATCAAACGCAGAGTGAGACAGGGAGATTCCATGAGCTCAAAACTATTTACAGCAGCATTAGAAGAAGTTTTCAAGGAACTCGAATGGGGAAAAAAAAGGAATCAGTATAAATGGGTAAAAGTTAAATCACCTGCATTATGCTGATGATGTAATGCTAATATCAGATACTTTTGATGACATACAGAAAATGATTATTGAATTATAAAACAAATCAGAGAAGGTAAGATTACTGCTAAATAGAGATAAGACAAAGGCTATAACAAACGAAGACAGTCCGCGAGGACAGAATACTTGAATACGTAGAGGAATACATCTACCTAGGGCAAATAATAAAGTGTGGAAAAGCAAAATAATAAAGTGTGGAAAAGCAAATCAAGCAGAAGTACAGAGAAGGATCAGACTGGCATGGGCAGCATTTGGCAAACAAAGGAAAATATTAACCAACAAACGAAATCCTCTGAAACTAAGAAAGAGGCTATTCGATCAATGCATTCTACCGGTTCTCACTTACGCGGCCCAGACATGGAGAATGATTAAGAAGATAATGGACCAACTGAGTAAAACACAGAGAGCAATGGAACGCCAGATGTTCAATATAAAATTACAAGACAGAATCAGAAACGAAAGTATAAGACAAAAGACCAAAGTGATAGAAGTAAGAAAACAGGTAGCAGATTTCAAATGGAGATGGGCTAGTCACACAATGAGACAACAAGATGAGAGATGGAATAAAAGAATACAAAAATGGAGGCGATGGATGAGACATAGATCTAGAGGAAGGCCCCAAACAAGATGGAAAGATGACCTGAAAAGAACGGGTGGTTTAGGATGGATCAGAAATACGCAAAATCGAGAGGGATGGAAAAAGGAAGGGGAGACCTATGTCCGTCACTGGATAGAAGAAGGCTTATTAGGTAGATAGATAGAGCAAAACTCTAAACTTAATATCTTGTTTGCCGCTACTTGTTAACAAAAGTTGCAAAAACCTTATCCATCCACTGAAAAGTTCTCAAGCAAGTAACTATCAAAATCAGTATCAACTACTAAAATTCAATGAAGTTCGTATTTCAACAGTTATTTTCTAATCTGTCGAACAATCTCAGGACGCGTTTCGTCATATCATCTCATCAAATGGCGGGAAATTTTGCTAAGCGACATGACTGTTGGTAATCATTAAAATTGTGGAATAAAAATGTTACTTCGGACATTTTCAAATGTTCTGAATCTACGTTTATCATAAAAACTTTAAAATATTAGGTTTTGGTGTTCATGTTTAACAAAAAACATGCATAAACCACCTTTAACTAAGCTACGTAGCAAAACGCTGTTTAAAATAAATATGTGCAACTGCTAAGTCAAAATTTTTTTTTTTAATTTTTATTAATTCTGACTTGACATCACAAAATTTAGTTCCTACTTGGTATATCTCACTACTACACCAAACACTTTATTTTTGCACTCGACGCGCGTTTCGCTAACCATGTTAGCTTCATCAGGAGCGATGATTGACTCAATGATTACTCCTAATTAAGCTAACATGCTCAGCGAAACGCGCGGCGAGTGCAAAAATAAAGCGTTTGGCGTAGTAGTGATATATACTGAGTAGTGTCATTGTGCCAAAGATTCCACATTCCCAACACACTTACGAGGGTGCTATCTGGTTGGTAAAATGCTTTTTTTAAGTAAATAAATGTAATGAAATAATAGTTTTGTCCAATATTAATAAACAATTTTAATAAATCGGTTGCACATATTTATTTTAAACTGAATTTTGCTACGAAACTTAATTAAAGGTGGTGTATGCGTGTTTTTTGTTAAACATGAACACTAAAACCTAATATTTTTAAGTTTTTATGATAAATATATATTCAGAATATTTAAAGATGTCCGAAATAATAAGTTTATTCCATAATTTTAATCATTATACAGTTTTACATTATTTATTAAAATTTACTTTTTCAATTTAATAGTTTTCGGGCAAATTTAAGTGTGTTTTTCTGAGAAAACCTTATGGTAGATTTTTTTTTATGAATTTTTTGGATTCAGCATAAAAAAATACTTAGGAAAACACGTGTCTCACTTAAAAGACAGAAAACTTTTTTTTGGTATACCTGTTTAATTAACTTTGTTGAAAACTCATTTAGGGTCTGTTTTTTGAAGTCGCTAATCATCTTATACATCAGTAACAAATTTTTTTATTTTAAAACCAATTACCGTACGGAACACTAATTGCGCAAGTCCGACTTGTACTTGGCCGGTTTTTTTTACAAAACTTTTTAAACCACCTTCGTACATCCCTCGACAGAGAATTTTAACGAAGTATAAAACAAAACAAAATTCGATTTGCATTTAGCACGTGACAATCTACATGAAATAAACAGTTTGAATTATTATTTCGTCTAATACCGTCAGTTTTATATTACCAATGCTAATAAGTTCTATTGAGTGCCGGTTATGCACTGTTACTATCAATCATTTGATAATGAAGCACCAAGTATACAGTATGCGTTAAATCTTTACTGCTTACTTAGCTGAGATATCAGAAAACATCAATAGGTGTTATTTGATCAGTCTTGGGCCTAGTAGATCAAATCGTTGTTAAGTCACGTTTTTTTAACAATAACCAATAGATTTTAAAATTACTTTTAAAATTTTGATAGAACACTTAACAGGTCACAGAGCTTATAGGTATAATTTCTCTGGATTTCTCCAGTGTTGATTCAGAAAGTGATAGTGATTTGCCGCCGATCATCCTGCTTGCAGGCTCTGAAGAAGCCGGTAGGATGATCGGCGAAACGTCAGCATTAATTTTTTTAATCGACAGAGGCAAATCCAGAAGAACGTCTATAATTCTTTTAGGATAATTTTGTACTTGATGAACAGTTAAGTCAAAATACTTTAATAAATTTTCCTCATAATAATTATTTTTTAGGGAATAAAGGGAGTGTTTGGGTTCGAAATGCCTTACTTCAAAAAAGTTATTTTTAGTGTTCCGTCCGGAACACTTATAAGATGACTTCGGTGTCTGTCTGTCCGTCCGTCCGTCTGTCTGTCTGTATGTCTGTCTGTCACACCCGATTTTCTCCGAAACTATTTGTCATAGAAATTTGAAATTTGTTAATAATATAGGAATTGATGGCCTCATCAAAGCTGTGTAGTTTTGAAAGTCAAATTTTTTAAGGGGTTAGTTTTGGGGGGTGAAATCGGAAGTGAAAAAAAAATTTTTTACTAGGTCATCGAGTGTGGTGTCAAATGAAAGCTTGTGAAAACACGAGTAAAAACTATACATATAATGTAATACTTGCGCACACTTTTCTTTGTATTATTTTTAAAAAATCGCGAAAAATCGCTGTCCCCCCACCTTATCTCGAAAAGTACTGATCAAAAAATTTTGAAAAAATCTGGAATATTCTCCAGGGGGTGTAGATTGAACCAAAATTTTCACGAGCGCATTACCTTTAATAATTTATCTGGTACATAAAAAACAAAAATTTCAAGATCACCAATTTTCAGTAAAGATTGGAAACAAACTTTGTTGAAAACGCATTTGGGGTGTGTTTTGTGAAGTCACTGATCATTTTATACCACCGTAACAACATTTTTTATTTTAAAAGCAATCAACGTACGGAACACTAATTGTGCAAGTTCAACTTCCACTTGACCGGTTTTTATTATTTTAACTTGTTCTTTGGGTAACAAAAAAGAATTTTGGACATTTTTTACCCCTCCCCTCCCCCTCTAAACCACATATTTACATTTATTTAGTTTTCTCCGGTTTTTTCTTAACAAATCATCGTAAAAAAAATTTTGATGGTAGAGCAGCATCAGAGCAACAACTAAGTTGGTGTCACGTGACCTCACCAGCCTTCTAAAAAAACATAGAGATCGAAAATTTTAAAAATTTAACTGTTGATAGGTAACTAATTTTGTTTTTTTTTTTTTAAAAAAAATCACATTATATTTTCCTAATCTAACCCCTCAGAAATTATTTTTTTCGGTGTGCGCCACCCTTAAAAATTGAATTTTCCTGATTTTTTGCCAGTTTAACTTACCATTGTATTCAAAAATTTTTTTAGCATCAAATTCGGATTATACGGAAAATTTTTCTAAGAAAACTCCTGCATGCATCCTAATTTTTTTTTCTAGTAAAAAAAAATAATTCGAATTATTTAAGAATATTTTTAGGACGAAATTGACTATTTTTTCCTTTTTTTGCCATTCAGAAAGTACATTTAACTTCAAATTCAGATTCAATGGAAAATTTTACTCAAGAAACTGATTTCTGTATGTATCAGAGTTTTTTTTATGAACATAAAGGGAAATTAAATTGCAATTTGCAGGCCATTTTCAGCTCTAAATTGACTATTTATCGCTTTCTTGGCCAGTTTAACGTACAATTCCTTTCAAAATAATACTTTGGATTCTAGGGGAAGTTTTACAAAAGCATTTATTAGTGTTTATTAACTGTGCGAATTTTACTTTTGATTTGTTTTAATTTTTTAAAACAGGTTTTACAATTATTTTATTAGTCTGCCATGCTTTTCTCATTTAAATTTTGCCGCCTTTCTTTTGGTTGTAGAACCGTTTTTAAGTTCTACATGGAAAATTTCCCCTAGAATTCAAATCTGAGGCCGAATTTATTATTTTGAAAGGAATAGTACGTTAAAATGGATGGTTGTAGCTTCTACTTGATGGAAATTCATTATAAATATATAATAAGAGACTGTTTTTAGTCAATTTCAACTGGTTTATTTAAATTGCGATGACGCGTTTCGCTGTCGATGCAGCTTACATTTTACACTGTCAAGTTAGGTTTAATGTTCACAATTTCTTAATTATAATAGTACACCTAATTAAATTACATTGATAGTATTGGAAAACCTACACAGACATGGAATTAGGAAAATAAATTCAATAATGGTGAATTGTTTAAATCTACCTGGTCGTTGAGTAAAGTTCCTGTAGTCCTTAATCGATTTATTTGCATTGTCTCTAAAAGGTTTAGTTTTAAACATTTTTGTTGGGTATGTAAAATTTTGAAATTTTTGTTAAACGTATGATTTTCTGTTAAAAGATGATTAGCATATGTTTTACTTTCTATGGATGAAACTTTTTTCGTGTTCTGTAATTCTTTGTATAAATGTACGTCCAGTTTGTCCTATGTATGTTTTGGGACATGACCCACATGTTAATTCATAAACTCCTGATTTATTGTCTTTATTGATTTGTGGTTTGTAGTTTTTGAGATATTTCCCTATAGTATTGTTAGTCTTGTAAGCTATGTTGATATTTTTTTAATTTAAAAATTTTCCCAGTTTTTCTGTTGGTTTGCCGAGATAGGTTAAGCATTTAAATGTGGTTTTTCTGTCCTTAAAACGTGGGTATATTTCTGAGATGCCCTTCTAACGGTGTTATCGATTAAAGTAACCGAATAACCGTTGTTAACGGCTATTTGTTTTATGAAGTTTAATTCTTTAATAAAATTATCCTCTGATAAGGGCATATTAGTTAGTCTATGTATAAAGCTATGATAAGCCGCGAGTTTATGATGGTTAGATATAAAATATAAGATATAAAATTGTGAACATTGAACCTAACTTGACAGTGTAAAATGTAGATCTGAAGAAGCTGTACCAACAGCGAAACGCGTCATCGCAATTGAAATAAATCAGTGGAAATTGACTAAAAACAGTCTTTTATTATATATTTACTTTAAAATGACCGAAAAAGTGATAATTAGTCAATTTAGAGCTAAAAATGTTCTGCATATTGCAATTTAAGTTCCCTTATGTCCATAAAAAAACTTCGATACACACAGAATTCGAATCTGAGGTTAAACGTACTTTCTGAATGAAATGGTAGGTTAAAATGGCAAAAAAAATGAGAAAGTAGTCAATTTAGTGCTAAATAATTCGAACTAATTTTCCTTTCACTAGAAAAAAAAATTAGGATGCATAAAGATATGAGTTTTTCTTGTAAAATTTTCCGTAGTACCGAATTTGATGCTAAAAAAATTTCTTATACACAAATGGTACGTTAAAATTGCAAAAATTCAAAAAAATTCAATTTTTAAGGGTGATTTACTCTGAGAAAAAAAAATTCTGGAGGGTTAGATAGGGGAAAAAAATGTGAATTAAAAAAAAAACAAATTTAGTCACCTATCAACAGTTCGACAATTTTTAAAATTTTCAGTATGTTTATTTTTTTTTTGAAGGCTGGTGAGGACACGTGATCCCAAAAATGTTACTTAGTTGTTGTCCTGATGCTCCCCTACTATCACAATTTTTTTTTGCGTTGATTCGTTAAGGAAAATCGGAGAAGACTAATTAAATGTAAAAATGTATTTTTTGGGGGTTTTGAGAGAGAGGGGAGTGGAAGAGGATGATGAAAAAATGCCAAACATTCTTTTTTTTACCCAAAGAACTAGTTAAAATAATAAAAAACAACTTCTTTCAAATAGTGCATTTCGACCTCAAAAACTCAGGATACCCTTTGCTATTCATTCTAACAGGATATTGATGTATTCATGTTTAAGGATGGCTTCTCATTGGCATGTTTATGTTACTGAAATTTTTTTTGCTGTTATATTCTTTAACCCTCTCTTCTATATTTTTAGTGTCCCGTAAGGAACACTTATAAGATCACTTCGGTGTCCGTCTGTCTGTCCGTTTGTCTGCCACACCCGATTTTCTCCGAAACTATTTGACATAGAAAATTGAAATCTGGAACTAATATAGGAATTGATGGCCTCATTAGAGCCATGTAGTTATGAAAGTTAAATTTTGACCTAAGGGGTAGTTTTGGGGGTGAAATCGGAAGTGAATTTTTTTTTTACCAGATCATTGAATACTCCACTCAAATGAAAGCTTGTAAAAACACGAGTTGAAAAATATGTGTATTGTACTACTTGCGCACCCTTTTTATGGTATTATTTTTAAAGAATCGCTGCACCCCTCTTATCTCGAAAGGTATTGATCAAAAAATTTTGAAAAAATTCTGGAATATTCTCCACAGAATGTAGATTGAACGAAAATTATCACGAGTGCGTTACCTTTAATAATTTATCTGGTATATAAAAAAATAAAAATTTCAATGTCATCAGTTTTCAGTAAAACTCGGAAAAGAAATTTGTTGAAAACTCATTTGGGATGTGTTTTGTAAAGTCCGTAACAAAAATTTTTATTTTGTAAGCAATCAATGTATGGAACACCAATTGTGCAAGTCCAAGTTGCACTTGATCGGTTATTTATTTTGTGATTACTAAAACGAATGTAGCAATTATAGAGCGCAAGAAAAGTAAATTCTGGATAAAATGTTATTGTTCCATTTTACTCGATTTAACACATGTTTTAGAAAAAAATAAATATAATTTTCTCTTGTACTCAGATCGACGTTTCTACTTACTTAATAAATATGACCCAAGCACTGTTTAATGTGTTAACAACGTAGCTCGTTTGACACTTAAGTGTGCTCATTCATATTTAAATGACCTACGTAGTAAATTAACTCGGGCCAGCACTACAGATTTAAGTTCCCCGCACTTTTTTAACAGCTTAGTTGGGCAAAATATTAAATATTATTAAAAAAAACATCCAAAAGTTTCCCGTACGGTGATTACTTTTAAAACAAAATAAAATCCTTACCTAGGCTAAGTTAATTAGGTCCCTGACATGTCATATATCTTAAGATCCAATATGTATTTTCACGTGTTTTCTTGGTCGAAAATGTATAATAGTTATAGCATCTTAGCTACCCAATGGCCAATAAATCAATTTAGGTCAATCTAGAATCTAGGAAAAATACTTATTACCTGAATATTTGTTTATGTTAATTACAATCAGATAAAATAAAATTATTTTCTCTCGGTGCAGGAGCGACGCGCTACTGAAAGTATATTTAAAAAACCTCCACCATATTGTCTTGTTTTAAACCAGAAAAATTATCAAACGGAAGGTATTCGTAATAATTTTGCTCTGAATTTACCCCTTATAAAGACTAGTTCAGAAGAGAACTAAAACATCAAATGACCTTAACCTCCTACGTTCACTTGCCAACACAACCTGGGAGCTGACTATCCGTTTCTATCCATATTATACAAAACGCTAATTTTACCTAAACTAAAGTATGGTGATTTCATTTATGACACGACAAATCAACAGAATAAAATATCATTAGAAACAGTGCAAAATCAAGCATTCAGAACTATCACGGGGGCATTTAGAACTACCCCTATTCATAGTCTGCAATGTATTTCATCTTCTTCCCCTTAAACCTAGTCCGACAGAAATCCCTACTTAAATATCTAGTCTCAACTCTTTATCGTCCACACCTCAAATCTTCCATAAACCTCACCAACATACATCGAAACCTCCCTTTTCCCAAAAACTCTATTCAAAACAGAATCAGAACACTTATATTCTCCCTCAACTTACCAATCCCTACATACTCTTACCCCTTATTCATCTCCTTTCCACCATGGAAAACACCACACCCATCCATCAACTTCTCATCGCCGCAGATCACAACAAAAACATTATTACAACAAAATTTCGGTCCATCATAAATAAAAAATATCAAAACCATACACTACAATTCACTGATGGCTCCAAATCCAATATGGGTGTTGGTGCGGCTTATTATTCCAGAAATTCACAAAAAATCTTCAGATTACCATCCCACTGTTCTATCTTTGCTGCTGAACTGTGGGCAAAGCATAAGAGATGTGGTCAAACTCAATAAAAATCGGATATATCTTATAGTACCTGATTCCCAGAGTGCATTGAGAGTAATTGACTCAGGCAAACTTACCTATGCGTACACTAGACATATCTATGATCTATTATACGTAGCAAAAATTAAAAACATTACAATTGATTTCATATGGATTCCTGGGCATGCAGGAATCAGAGGCAATGAATTAGCTGATTCACTGGCAAAAAGAGCCACAATAACCGGGCAGAACATAAAAGAAGAAAATCAATCATACTATTACCTATTAAATCAAACATATAGAAATCTCGATCAATTACAATGGGATTTATTAGACGCCTCAAATAAACTCTGGGAGGTAAAGCCCCTTGTTTATTCACCATTTCACAATGAAACACTCGCCAGAAGGGAAAACACATTATGGCGCAGATTCTCTGTGGGTCACATCTATGCAACCCACATCCATTTACTAAAAAATGAAGCTCTACCAAAATTTCAACTTTGTGATGGACTACTATCCGTAAAACACATATTCGAGGATCCCATACATGAAGACATTAGAAACAAATACTCATTCCACATACACTGAAATCAACACTTGATCCTGAAACCATTTCAACCAATATAAAAAAAATCATTTTATAGATATCAAATACTACAACTTAATCTAATAACAACAGTGGCGCAAAATAATCCTAGCAGTTGATGCGCCTCTAAACAAATCTAAGTAACTAACTATTTCAGAATTTTTCAAACTTTTTTGATCAGTATTTTTCGAGGTATAGTGGGGGGATAGCGGTCTTTGGCAATTTTTTAAAAATAATACAAAGGAAACTGCTCAAGTATTACATCGTATATAATTCTGAACTCGTGTTTTCAAAAGCTTTCATTTAACACTCCTTTCGATGACCCTGTATTTCTTTTTCACTTCCGATTTCACACGCCACTAACTAACCTGAATTAACCCCTTAAGTCAACATGTAACTTTCAAAATTACACGGCTGTAATTGGGCCATCAATTTAAACCTACTATGATCGAATCAAGCATTGTTTTAAAAATATCACTAATAAGGCAAATGGGGAATGATTTTAAGTCCTTTTGAGCATTAAAACAGTTTACAAGCAACCCGTAGTACGTCATAGGATGTCAGTAGGCAACCTCAAATGTATTTTTTGTAGGATTTTAACGGTAAAATAAACTATCCAGGATTTGTGCCTTTTATCAGATTATAGCACTCACCAAAATAAGTCACGGCCGAATATAGCCTATATAAATGTTTTTAAAAAAAGTATTTTAGAAAACTACCCTAAAATTTTACTTAGTCCGCCCAACAAAATGCTTCGGCATCAGTATTACTTCTTACTGTATATCGTTAGCGATATCACTGCATCTGATTAATCCAAACTGAAATTAAAATTGTAAATAATACTATACCTTCGCGGTAATACTGTACGGTAATGGTGGACTCTGATGGGCAATAGAAAAAAAATTAAAAAAGAGCATCCAAACTTGAGGAAGGTCGCTGGGGTACTATTAAGGCACAGACTGATGCCAACAAGAAGAGTTATAGATCACCTTCTGCCGAATAGTCTTTGCAGCTGGTGCTGTAAAAGTGAACTGAGAGTACGATAAACTATTAAATATTATTATTTTTCATGGATAACATAACCCAAACAAAATATGTTAAAAATAAGTGTAAATATTAATTTTTAATAGTAGCCAATGTTCTCAAGTGAAAAAATTATTAATATCAAATTTTATATTACCCGTTCGTCTGATTATTTTTAGGAATTAAAAATAAATAAAAACATTCGAAATCAAAATTTCGTAAGCTTAAAAAAATATGTTTTAATATTCAATAAAACATTTTACGACCTTAAAATTTAAAAAGGCTTTTAATTAATGCCAAGTCCAAAAGGCATCCTAAACTTTTCATTTATTTTATTCAAAGTTATAATCAAATATTAATTACTTTAGGTTGGTTAGCTTCATGCTAATGAACGTGTCTAAAAAGTTTTGAGTCTAAAGCTGTTGTATGTTAACGTAAACATGTTGTTTGAGTCAAAGCTTGTTAAAACATAAGTTTTGAAGGTATCCAAAAACCAGTTTTTCGAACAGAAATTAAAACTAATTATTTGAAATCAACAAAAATTACTATTGAATCAAATAATAACTTTCTTCAACTATATTTTAACTAGAATAGGGCCCTAGCCGATCTCAAAAACGAAAAAATGAAAAAAATATTGCTTTATCTATAATTAAGGTTTTCAGAATGGTAAGTTTACGAGTTAATTGCCTGTAAAACTGGAGTCGAAACTACCGGCTATACTGGTATTAAAACTACTGGCAAAATTATTTATTGTTTAGAATTTCGAAAATTAAAGAGATGCGCAGATGGCGCGGTCCTCATTTCTCATTCTGAAAGAAACTTCCAGAAGATCTTTCACGCCTTTAATTCGGAAGCAAGAAAATTAAACATGATTATTAATAGAACGTATACAAAATGTATGGTAACTTCAAAAGAATTACTAGGATGCAAGCTGGAGATCCAAAGAAGTACTATTGAACAGGTTGATAATTCTGAATACCTAGGATCAATGATAACAACTTACGAAGACTTCAACAGGGACGTAAGACAACAATCTATGAAGACATCACTAATAGTAGTGCTCACAATGAAAAACAAAACAGGGATAACAAGACAACAGTAAGACTGATCCTCACATATGCTGAAGAAACAATGAGGACAACATAAATGAAGGTGATTAGAGACAAACACATGGAAACACTATCCACGACAAAATCCGCAGCAAGGATCTAGAAGAACTAAGTCAGATCCAAGAAATATTGAAATGGTCCAGAACCAAAAAAAAGAATGTTATAAACACGTAGATCGGATGGATGACAACCGACTGGCAAAAAGGACCAAACTCAATAAATTTTGCTGTAGAAGAACTAGGGGCAGACTCAATAAATTTTGCGGTTGAAGAACCAGAGACTGAAAAGGTTGAAAAATGAGAATAAAACAGGTATTACGTCTACTTATATAACATACCAGAAAGAAGAAGAAAAAAGAGATTTCGTGTTAAGTCAGAATTTTTACTTATCCCGTGTCATGAATTGCACTTTTTATGTTTTTAAATATTGGCATATGTAGAATATGTAACCCCATGTAAATTTTAGACAGCTAAATAGTGGGAGGTACACAGGAAGTCGAGACTTCACAGCAGTGGAGACGACGGAAACACGAGGTGGGACCACGTATTTATATTAGTATGTGGAATTCACGAGAAGTTATACCAATAAAACGAGAGATGCGTTTGAAGTTTTTACACCTTCTAGGAATCCTATTTGCCGCCAAATAGCGGTCATTTGAGTTTCAAATTTATATCAGTTCATTGGTTTATATTATTCTTGTTAAAATCTATTATTTGTCACCAGTTATCTGAAGGAAGATTCGCAATCTCGCAGCTAGATCACGACCAAGAAAAGACTGCCAAACTTTCAAATCGTGACCGGCCTCGATATGTCGAGTCTTTTAGGTAAATCCGCATAGACATACTCATCTCACATTGGCAATGCCTTGTCATAAATTTGTAGATTACGCTGAAATGACCACGAAAAAAACGAATTAGAGAGAATTGGTTAAATTACCGGTTATTTGCCATTTTTTTCAATTTTCGGTTATTTGCCTTTAATTTTAAAATCCTAACTGTAATCGTCCCTAAAGGAGAGGACAGGCTTCAGAATAATTCTGACCTACTTTAACCACATATTTGTTTATTTTGCGTTTGTTTACCCACTAAGGATGGAATCCGAGCTGTATTATATACACAATTTGCTAAAATAGAAGTGATATTCAGCACGTAATTATTTGTGGCTATACTCCAAGTGGAAGTGCCATCAAAACAATTTTTGGACCGTCAAGCTGTTCGTAAAGCACTGGCGTCCATCCGGTGTAAATCAAAGGAAGCCGCGAGTTTTTTACATTGAGCTGTACAAACAGGAAAAAATTACTCAAGAAAATAGGACTGTCAATTTACTCGGTAAGAAAGAGCCAAATTGAATTTTACTGATGCTGGGTACTTATATATCGCCCGAAGCGTATGTTTTCGATTTTGATAGAGAATGAAGGTCAGAGCTAGTAGACCAGGTTAGTAACGTTGGCATACATTCCTAAATAGGTTATTCGACATATAAGAGCTAACTGACAAACTTTCGCGATTTAATTGGTTACACATACATACATACACACACATATACATACATACATACATATATGGTATACATATATTTATATATAATATATATATATATATATATATATATATATATATATATATATATATATATATATATATATAATATAGATATATCCTACATGTTCTGTCGCACATCGACTGCCAGGTTTTTCTGTCTCTCCAGTCATTCTCGTGAATAGCTCTGTCTCTCATTTTATCCATTATTCCGTTGATCCATGTTAGTGCCGATCTTCCTTTCTTTCTTCTATTTGACAGAATATATTCAAATGTTTTTTTTTTTGGCCATTTAGCATTCTTTTCACGTGATCTGATTCTGATCTGTACGTCAATATCGACTCTACAATTGGCAGTAGATTGTCAGTTTTATTTTCATTTTTATCCAGTTTGACCAAAGTAAAGAGCTTAAAATCCCTACGCATTTTTTGTCTTGTTGAGTCATGCACTTTATGTGTCTTTCTGAGGATCCTTTATTCGAAATTACACTTCCCAACTACTTAAACTCCTCACCTCAACTTCAAATCTGGTTCTTCTTCCCGATCTTCACCCACCCTAAGATACTCACTCTGTTCTCTTCATATTTATATTTAAACCCCACGTTTCGGATTCTTTTTTCAGCGTTTTCATCATAGAGTCCAGGTCTTCTTCGCAATTCGCTACGAGTACCTGAGCATCGGCAGAATAGAATAGATACCAATCTCTATCCCCATTCTTGTACGCTTCCTCCTCCACTCTTCTAGTACTTCCTGTAAATACTTGTTAAAAAGGGTGGATTACAGACAGCACCCTGTTTTCAGCCTTTAGTCACTTTAAGCAGTGAAGATATTTGGTTTCCACTCATTATCGCGCTTTGTGGGTTCTTGGAAATGTGGTATATTGCTCGAACATATATATGTACTACTAAGGCCATCTTCCGTTAAGACATTAAATAGTTTTTTCAAGTGTACTGAATCGTAAGCTTTTTTCAGATCTATGAATGCGAGGTGTGTTGGTGGATTTGGAGCTTTCCGTTTTCTTAATATCTGCTGAAGAGCAAATGTATTGTCCATGCATGTTCTTCCCGCACACTTATACACACTTATATTGAGCTATAAATGTACACGATAAATCGAGTTAACTAAATTAATTTATATTATCTGATTAAATCAATTAATTTAATTAAATAATATAAGTCAGGGATGAAGTTACAAATAGTATAATATACATTATTAAGCACTCCTGACAAAACACACATGAGAACTTGTGCCTCCTTGGGAGCGAGAATATTATTACCACTTCTCCGATCAAACGAATAGACAGTATCTCCAAGTAAGCAAATTTTAGGTTTACTCAAAATAAGTGGGTTTACGTTTCGGGCTTATACTCATTAACATTCTGCAATTGCTCTTTAATTAAGGATCTTTAGAGAAAATAGCAAATATTCGAGGGATAAGAACATCCATTTAGGAAAAGAGATTCAGGTTATGGCAGTTTAAATGATTGAGTTTACCTTTTTTTTGGTGTTCCGTACGGAACCCTTATAAGATCACTTCGGTGTCTGGCTGTGATACCCGATTTCTATTTGAGATAGAAAGTTGAAATTTTGCACTAATATAGAAATTGATGGCCTTATTAGAGCTGAATGAATGAAGGAATAAATGAATACTGTATTTAACTACTAGCTAATATATTACAATACTTAAATTTTTTAATTTACAACACATGCAATTTCTTATCTAATTGAACCACTAATCAGTTTTCGAAAGTCTGACAAATTTTTTACATTTTTTGTCTCATTGTGGAGAGCATTAAAAAGTCGGACTCCTTCCTGGAACAACGACCACATCAAAAACGATTTTGTTATATGTTCTATGTGAAAATTATCCTGGATTCTTATATTATGTTGGTGAAACTCGTAACGCTGAATTAGAAATTTGTTCAGATAGCCTGGTAATTGCCTATGAACAGTTCTATACATGAATATTAAATTACTTATTTTAATCCTCTCTCCTCAACAGACACCCAATTAAGATGCCGCAGCATACTTTGAATTAGAGTATACCATATATGTTACAACTCAACAGTACTCTCACACATTTATTTTGCAGTATTTGCAGCCTTCTCAAACTCTCCTGAGGGCATACCAATAATAGAGAGTTACAATAAGTAAAACGAGGACTGATGATTGTATTACATACTAGCATTTTAGACCACCCCGAAAGATTTCCTGCAATCCTTCTGAAAAACCCAATCTTTTTCCCCAACTTTTTACATAAATAGTTAACATGCTGCACAAAATTAGTTGTGGGTCTAAGATCACTCCCAAATATTTAATTTCATAAACCCGTTCAATAACCGCATTGTTTATCTGAATAACATGAGTATTATTATCAAACTGACCACACCTACCCTTGTGCCAAAAACCATAAATTTATTTTTTTCAGAATTTAATTTGAGTTTGTTAACACACAACCAATCATACAGGACAGCCAACTCACCATTTAATACTTTGGTGGCTTCCGCAAAGTCGCCACCAGAAACCGAGACAAGCGTGTCATTAGCAAACAGACTTACAAATGTTTTTTTTAATACTCTGTGAATATCATTTACATACATAATAAATAACAGTAGGCCCAACACACATCCCCCATGTAGAGTTTTGAAAGTTAAATTTTGACTCAAAGGGTTAGCTTTCGGGAGTGAAATCGGAAGTAAAAACCTGGTCATCGGGTGGGGCGTCAAATGTGTTCAAAATGTAAATATAATGTAATACTTGCCTACACTTTTTTGTATTATTTTTTAAAAATTGTATTATTAAAAAAAATTTTGAAAAAATTCTAAAATATTCTCCACAGGGTGTAGATTGAACGAAAATTATCACGAGTACATTACCTTCAATAATTTATCTGGTATATAAAAAAAACAAATATTTCAAGGTCATCAGTTTTCAACAAAGATCGGAAACAAACTTCGTTGAAAAGTCATTTGGGGTATGTTTGTGAAGTCATTGATCATTTTATACCTGCGTAACAAAAATTTTATTTTAAAAAGCAATCAACGTACGGAATACTAATTGCGCAAGTCTTGCACTTACTTGGTCGATTATCATACTATATACTAATTAGGAAACGGTCTAATTGTAGTCTTTTTGTTTCAGGTAGAAATGTTATACCAAAGATATTTTCTAAGATGAACCAAAGCAATATGACAAATTTGATATCACTCCTGCTGTTGCTCTGCATTGGTTTTTTAGTGTTGGGAGCGGTAGATTTTGTACTTCCAGGGGAGGAACATTCCCATTCTATTGATGAAGACTCAAAACGTTTAGATTATTTAGTTGTACTTATGTGTACTTCGGCCTGTTGTATTGCCGTCTACGGTGGTAAGTAATTTTTTCTCCATGAAAATATTGATTATGATTTTTATATTAAATGTAGAAGTGATACTTTTCATTTAAAGTTAATAGTTGATCTATTTCAAATAACTTTGAATCCAAATTAAAAATACTAAGTGGGACTTAGTGAACCGCTTGCAAAATTCCACCGGGAATGTAATAAACTCTCGAATTTACACGTCTACCAATTTCTCTACAACTCTCCAACAAAAATCAGAAAAACTCTTATAATAAGTATTCAAAATTCACCGATCTTCGCCCTTTTTACTCTTTTCGTTTAAGCTATATTGCTCAATTATAAGTTTCTCTTGGGCTATAAATGCTTTAAGCATTCCAAATTTGAAATTCATCTTATTCGATAGTTATGGTGGCAATTGTCCGACAAAACTGTTGATAGAAATTTGTGCTCTTAGAACTCTAAATCGTGAAGAAGTGCAAGTAGTTAGGGTTTGTATTTCAAAAACAACCATAATTTCATATCTTACTTCTCAGACACCCTGTTCATAAAACTTTTATTAAAAAGAACACGCAGTAGGAATAAATAATCGACAAAATACCGCATGTAAAAATATATAGTTTTTATGACTGATGTAATAACAAATATTTACTCTAAAAAGTTATAAAAAGAGAAATTTTTCAGGCCTAAAATATCATACTACTATTTTCATCTAAAATCTAAATAAAACACCTTCTCGAAAGTAGAACGCTTGGTGGCATTACCCTAAAAGTTGTCAAGTCAGCCATTTTCCGATGTGAATAGCATCAGAAACAGAAAATGGCTTGTAAATTGTCGTAGCATTACATCGTAACTCTTTTAAATCGTCTAAAAGTCTTTTCAAGACTATGTTCTTGGCACTAAATCTACTTAATATCCTTGGTTATCATCTTGTCTTTTGTAAAGGGTGTTTTTTAAGATGTGACATTTGTTTAATATGTATTATTTTTTTTTTTTATGGGTCTAGCACACGTGCTACAGGGAAGTCCCTAAAGCGCTCCAGGAGCGGCATGTGTGCGAAAAAAGTGATTCACGTTGTTCTTGAATCGCTGTAAATTGTACTCGGTGGGAAACACAGCGCTGGGCAAATTATTCCAAAGGGATGATGTTCTCCATATAAAAGACTGCTTGAAAAGAGTTGTCCGCGGAGTAATAAGCTGAACCTCATACGGATGTGAAGCACCAGCGCGACGTGTATTTCCAACATGCACCGCTTTGGGAGGAATTAAGCGGGCTACATCCTTCGAACACTTTCCATGAAAATACTTGTAGAACAGACTCAAGTCGCCAACCGTTCTTCGATGTTCCAGCGAATCAAGGCCGCCAGTCAATTCCGGGTCTCCAATCAGACGGACAGTTCTCTGAACAGAATCCAACAGATGCAGTGTATGTTTGGGAGCGGAGCCCCAAACGTGGGAGCAGTATTCCATAGTTGGTCGATTTTGAGCTTTGTAAAGAATTAACAGTTGGTGTGGGGAGTAAAGCTTTCTGGTTCGAAATAATATTCCCAACTTTTGAGAAGCTCTCCTTGCTGTGCCTGCAACATGTTCATGCCAGGACATATTTGCTCCCAAACTAACGCCCAACAAATTGAGCGACGATGCTAGGGGAATGGAGTGCCCCGACATAACTATGTCGGGTTCAGCAACGTTAACTTTTTTAGAAAAAATTATTTCTATAATAAAGTTATATTATTAAAAAATAAAATTCCTTTAACTTAAAAACTTGACTTTCGGTTCTACTAAAATTCCCCCTTAAGGTTTGTTTACATTTCTTTTTTTAAAAATCTCTCGACATCTTGAAACATAAAGAACTCGCTTTCTATATGGTCGTACTGAGTCCAATTTTTACAATACTTATTGCGCGAGATAATTTATTTTAGTGGATATCATAACCTCTTGGTATTATATCATGTCAAATTAAGGACGTTCCCAATAAAATAAATTTTCTTACGATTATCTAGAAAATTTGAACACATATTTATTAGTGTCCTTTATACGTAAAAAAATTTTCAATACTCGTTACGGCACTAAATTTGTAAATATTGACTGTTAAAATTTGCATTTTAAACCTAGGAAACCTACCCCAACCTATATTGAAACGGATGTTTTATTATATAACAATGGTAATTTTCTTACAATTGTTTTAAATCATTAATTAAATATATAAAATATATATATATATATATATATATATATATATATATATAATAAATATTTTTCTGTAAAGAAAATTATAGCAGGCAGTATTCCTTTTTTTGATAAAAAATGTTGAAAGAAGCTACTTTTGATCGTTTTCAGTTTTCCTCGCATAAATTGATAAATAAAAGTTCGCAACTTGGCAACATCGCACCGCGCGGGAAGTTTAAAATACCGTCCATGCTCAACTGATTTTAATAAATGCGTGTAGCTTACAGATATAAGAAAACTATGGGTTAGCGTAAATAAAAAATCAATATTTATAACAAATCAAATATTAATTAGTTTTCAACATAAATATTATACATATTCATTAATATCAGAGACTTGGTTTCTTATCACTCCAGTATTTACTAAGTTACATTTAGTACAGTTGTCACATTTTATTTTGAACTTTGAATAGAGCCCTTTCCTTTTGAAATCACTCAATTTTTCTCATATCTAAGATTTTTGCAGTCGGTGCATTTCAGATTTTTAGCTAACTCTCTCAATGAAACTATACTATTTCATCAGGAATTTTAGATTGAACTATTTCATTGATTGTTGTTTAAATTTCCTGTTTTTTTTTTTGCACCAAACATACTTGCTAATGCTATGATTTATTTTTTTAGCAGTTTTTGTTAACAAATCTGCCATTCTTTAATCGCGAAGTCATTATTTATGCACTATTAAAAATCTCCAATATAAAAGTAATCTCGAAAAATACTCAAAAACATTAAAACTCAACATAAACAACTCGTGTCTTGATCAGAGTAAGAATGTAACGTTGCCAGATCCGAAAAACGACGCAGTGGGATTATTTTTGTACTTCTGCGCATATGGGACGGGGCGAAAGAGCGCATTGCGCCTCAACTATTTTTTATTGTACGCATGTGCATTTACATAGGAGGGATGTTTCTCTAAGTTGAGCACGACTGCTCTTTGGGAACGTCCTTAAAGTGACTTTCAAGCATTGCACTTACAATTATATGAGGTGTCTTCAGACATATTTACTCTTTGGTCCAAGGTCATTAAATAAACCCGTTGTATGTTCATCGAACCCTTTATAATAATAAATTTCTAAGTATAATAGGTCATACCCTTTATTTACCTTCAGTAATCCTTATCTAAGTATTAAAGGTATTGTAGACCTTACTGAAATATTAATACACACTATACACTCGCTTTCAAAGAACGATTTGATCTTACCTCGGATTTGACCCCTGGCAGGTCTGTACACTTATTTATTTAAGTATATTTGGCTAGGCCCCATACCTAATCGCCACAGACATCAAGAGCGTTGAAAAACGTGTCTTTCTGGTGAAGGCTACTAAGACCGGACGAGACTGACGATGCAGGAAGCGCATTAGAGTAAGGGACATACCTGAAGTCGCACTTCGACCGTCTAGGAGCCGAATGGCATGTTATTGGTTGAGAGGTCACTTGGACCGGAAGACTGAGGAGGGGACAGTATCCAGGGTGAGTCAACGATAGAGTAAAGTTCTTTATCTCATTTGTTTCGGGAATGACGAAAAAATGTTAAATACAATAGTTTTAGGGAATGTTAAGGTGCACAGTTTAAAATTATTTTTGTGTATACAGGGTACTTCAAAAAAGTGTGGCCGATAGAACATTTTTTTTTTTAAATGGAACATCCTATTTTCTAATTTATTTTTAAATTCTGCATAAAATTTTATAACTTTTTATTAATAATGTTATATACTTAAACCCAGTAGTTTTTCTAATATTTCAATTTTTTTTAAAAAAATACTAGTTTTCAGTTTTGTAAAAATTGTCAGTAGCGCCATTGTTTCTGAAGGTGGACTAATTGGGACGACCGTTCTATAGAGATAAAAAAAAGATATATATAAAGAAATTTGAGTTAGATGCTACAGGGTTTTTAAAATAAATTTATACATTTCGATATTTTAAATTGAAAAGTCTCAAATTTTCTAAATGGCACACCCTGTATATTATTATTATTTTTTTCTGATAGATGTTACAGAACCCTCCAACTTTTATTAAGTATGTCATATACCTGTTTCTAATAATTTTCGATTTATTTTGAATTTTTCCTTTTTTACCCTTGTTTTTAATACACTTACTCTATTGTGAAAACATACACAAATAGTTAATATTTAATATAGTTTAACTTATCTAATGATTAATTATTATGACGTAATAAATGTTCAAAAATATGCCCGTCTACATGTTTAGCCGTTATACTATATTTTCCTTCACTTTCTTTAGCATAAAAGGCGTTATTGTCCTGCACGCATCATGTATTCTATTTTCCATATTTACTGGTGTTGTAATGAGATTCACATAAACAGGATCTTTAATGTAGCCTCACAAAAAGAAGTCTAAAGGTGTTAAGTCACATGATCGAGGGGCCACTGAATGAATCCATCCCTACCGATCCATTTTTGTGGGTAACAATCGTTTAAAAATTCCGAACTTCCCGTGGTAATGAGCAGGAGCTCCATCTTGTTGAATCCACATTTGTTCCCTTTCAAAGTTATCAACTTCTTCAAGAACCTAGGTAATTCGTTTTGCAAAAAATTTAGATATCTAGGCCCTTTAAGTGGTTCGCGAAAAAAATGTGGACCATTAATTCGAAAATTTAATATTCCACCCATACATTAAGCGACCAGTGGTTTTGGTTTGAACTTTCCGGACCCAAATGGATTAACTGTTGAATAATAATGCGTGTTATGGCTGTTAACTGCTCAATTACTGCAAAAAAGTAGTTTCATCAGAAAACATAATTTTGGATAAAGAAATTTGGATCGGCCTCTATTGCTTCATTCATGGTGGTACAAAAGTTTACTCGTCTTTCAAAATCACGGTCTTGAAGTTCTTGGTGTAGTTCCATATGAAAGGGATGATACGTGTATTTCCTCGTGGTGCGATTAGCCGTAGATTGGGATGTGTCAGATAAGTCAGCTAGTTAACGGCTGCTGACCTGGGGATTATCTTCAACATGGAGTAAAATCTTTATTTCTTTTTCCTCATTCATGGTAGCATTCTGGTTTACTATTTCCATTTCGTATACTCAACGCTACCACTACCATCAAACTGTTCCATTAAGCACTCAAAAGATTTTCTAGATGGTATACATCTGTTAGGGTACTTCGCTCCGTATAGCCTTACTGCCAAAAGACAATTTTTTCCTCCCTCGCCCAGTATATCAATTAATTCATTTTTAGGAAAATCCATAACTATTACCTTTATACGTCATTTACTACAACAAATTAAACTATGACAAGTCAAAATTTGACAGTGCCTACATTTTTGTTTTGTCTAGGCAGCTATGATGTTATAGCGTAAGTGTATTAAAAATAAGGGTAAAAAATTGAAAATTTCAAAATAAATGGAAAATATTAGAAATAGGTATATACATAATTAATAAAGGTTGGAGGGTTTTATAAAGTCTATCAGAAAAAATAATAATATACAGGGTGTGCCATTTAAAAAATTTGAGATTTTTTCAATTTTAAAAGAGTCGAAATGATAAATTTATTTTGAACACCCTGTAGCATCTAACTCAAATTTCTTTACATATATCTTTGTTTTCATCTCTATAGAATGCTTGTACAATTATGAGCATTTCACCTTCAGAAACAATGGCGCTACTGGCAATTTTTTTACAAAACTGAAAACTAGTATTTTTAAAAAAAAAAAATTGAAATATTAGAAAAACTACTGGGGTTTAGGTATATAATATTATTAATTAAAAAGGTTATGAAATTTTACGCAGAATAGGATGTTCCATTTAAAAAACATATGTTATATCGGCCACACTTTTTTGAAGTACTCTGTATACTAAAAAATAATTTTAAACTGTGCACCTTAACATTCCCTAAAACTATCGTATTTAATATTTTTTCGTCATTCCCGAAACAAATGCGATAATGAACTTTACTCTATCGTTGACTCACCCTGTACATGCCATTCTCGAACGGAATGCATATCTGAAATTGGATTGGAAGGTTTGAAGGCTGTCGACACTAAAAAATACTTTATCGTAATGCCACGAAGACGTTATAAGGGGGTTAAGAAAGTTAAAGTTTGGCAAGCGAGAATTATAGAACAAAATCATCTGTCGATTACTTGCTTCAAATCACACGTTTAAAACTGTAGGTTCCATCTGGCTCACTTTACCCAGACGCTAATTAGATTAGCAAAAGGGATCTCTTCCTCCTACCCACTTATAATATTACTACTATCCATCTTGTTTCAAAAACAACTGAATTTTTTAAAAAACATTGTCGGGTTAAGGTCGCCAAAGAGTTACCTTCTTTGGATGATTCCGTTTTGAAAATATATAATTGCTAGTGATGAGACGTGGATCTTTTTATATAACCCAAAAACAATGTAACAATCAAGTAAATATTGTGAACCAACACCGAAAAGAAGGGGGTCAAAGTCGGTCAAAAATCAAGGTCATATTTATTATTTTGTTCGATTACCGTGGTGTTGTATATAGTTCGTTTCAACTGGTCGACCAGTTAACAAGGCATATTATTCAAACATTAGGCATCATTTACGTTAGTCAATTGATAAAAAAGGTCTCAATTGGAGCTTAACAATTCGTAAATTTAACATCACGATAATTATTCGTAATTTTTTAAGCTAAAACGAACAGATTACACTACGAAACACTAAAAAATTCTCCGATATCTCGAATAGTGATTCGTATTAGGTACGTCTAGTACAGGGGTTCCCAATCTTTTTTTTACTGCGACTCCCTTTACAGGTTGCAATTTTTATGTGACGCCCTTCTAAAAGAAGATACCTGTGTGAAGCTCTAACCGATAATAAAATTACTTTATTATTTAAAAACTCTTAATTATTATTTTTTAGAAAACATAAAAAAGCTACAAACAATACAATTAATGAGAAGGACGAGCTCGCTTTTCTGAGCATAACTTCTCAAATGGGGGCTGAAGTTTTGAAATTGCTACTCTCATTTCTTTTTCTAAATTTATTTGTAACCTGTACTTCGCACTGCAACTGCAGAAAAGCCAGTTTCATCCAAGTACGACGTAGCAAATGGTAAAAGAACTCTCAAAGCCGTAGTACTGATAGTAGGATATTCTTGGGATGCATTGCTCCAAAATTGAAACAATTCATCTTTATCGAATCGTAGTTTTAGGCTCGTATCCGAAGATAGTTCTGACACTTGTTCTTCCTCGACTGTTCAAAGTGTAGATGGTGGTGGGGTCGATTGGAATGTGTTTCTAATCCAATCGTTTTGATTCAGATTCTCTGGAAAATATTTATTAAAATGGGTGCTTAATGTTGATAAGTGTTGCAAACTTATCTCAAGATTTTGAATAGATTTGTCTTTCAGAAAGCCTTTCAAAACAGGAAAACAGTCAGTATTTCCTTGCTCTTCTTCTATTTTTCTTTTCCATAACAGCAACTTCTTTTGAAACGCTGCAATTTTATTAAGAAGTCAGTATTTTTAAACTTTTCTGCGTCACGATGTGATTCTGTCAATAAATACGTGTACAACTCATTTTTTAATTCGTGTACACGTGAGAGTACGTTACCTCTCGACAACCAACGACAGTAATAAAGTAAAGATGTACGCTCGGCACCCAAATCTTCACAAAGCTTATGGAAAAATCTTGCCTTCACGGCACCCGTACTGTGCCGTGAAGGCACGATTTTTCCATAAGCTTTGTGAAGATTTGGGTGCCAAGCGTACATCTTTTTGATAATTATATCCAACACGAAATTTAATTTTTTTTTTTTTGCAGACAGTGCCTCCGTATGTGTGACGCAATATGTCCATTTTACATTTGGAGTCTTGGTTTTAATGAGAGCTTGAAGTCCTCTATACTGCCCTGACATCGCGTGAGTTCCATCCGTTCACACACACATTATCTTCCATGTAAGAATCTGTGATCTCAAACAAATCACTAGCCTTACCGATATCAGTCATTATTTTGCAAAATAACCAATTCTCACGTACATTTATTTCTTTCCTGTACCGCATGTAACATATTAATTGAGCGTCGTTATTACTGTTGCTTCATCCAGTTGAATGGCAAATAAACCAGACAGATTTTCCACACTTTGCTCATTAATGTCTATGTCATGAATGTGACGACTAATCGTAATGTCAGAAAAAGGAATATGTGGCTTCTTACATTCGGCAATACGGTGAGCGACCTTGTAAGAGGCTTTGGAAGGAATAGATACTCTGGAAAACAAGGATGTTGACTGATGTTCCAGTTCTCGCAATTTTCTTGTAAAAAAAACTCGCGTTTTTCCTTGTAAATTACTGAATTTTTTTCTAAATGACGTTTTAATTTATTAGGAAGCATACTTTCAGCTGCCAACACCTTATGACAAACAACACATTGAGGAAGTTCCATATTTCCTTTGCCTTTTGCGTAGGTAAATCCAAAATCTAAATATTGGTCATCATCTTATCTGTACTTTTTTTTGTTTTTCTAGTTTCTTTTCTACTCTCACCTGCGTCTTCAACACGTTTTCTATTTATTTGAATAAAGTTATCCATTTTAAGTAATGAATACGCGCGAGTAAATTAAATACAACACACTTGAAATCAAAACACTGCATTCATCAAATCAACGCATAATTGAAGCGCCGGAATAAAAGACCGAACGATGAACGAACGAAAGCGCGGGGAAATGGAGGGGCGAGCTTACTCATAGAGATATTAGAATAGAGGAAGTAAGTTCTTGCAAAAAGCGTAGTGCTCATAGAAAGAGAAAGAAATAATATAAGAGTCAGTCTGTCTCTCTTACTCGGCGCCGGAATTCAGCGCTGAAGCGCAGAGTAAGAGAGATATTATTTCCTTTTCTTTTTAACGACTATACGCTTTCACTTGCAGCAAGCTGTATACTCTCCTCTATTCTAATATCTCTATAGGCTTACTGAATCGCTGATGAGACGCGCGCCGCGCCGCGCACTAGCTCATTACGGCGCGTGCAGGTGACCTGTGCGTATCGTTTCGCTACTCTCCTATGAGAGCCCAGCGACGCCCCAGGGCGTCGTGACGCACAGTTAGGGAACCCCTGATCTAGTATATAAAAAAAAAGTTTTATGTCGACATCACATCTCATAACCTAGAAAACTAGTAATTTGTTTTATTTACTCCTCGTATCTATCACTTGTTTGAGGTAACTCATAGAAATATTACTTTTTTGTGTATAAATGTGATTAAAACATTTAGATTATTACTAAATATACAAAATGCCCCTCGTTTGTCTTAATTCGCCTAGTTTATTTTGTTACATTTGTGGTAAAATTACCCCTAAAAGTGAAAACAAGTCAATTTCCCCGCTGCTTGAAAAGTGTTATGAAGCTTATTTTAAGACCGATAATCAAGATAAATCGTAGGTGCCCCGAGTGTGTTGTTTAAATTTTTATAAATATTTGACGGATTGGTACAATGGTACTATAAAAGAAATGCCTTTTGGCGTACCAATGCAGTGACGCGAACCCAAGAACTACACAGACGATTATTACTTTTATTTGACAAGTGTGAAGGATTTTTCTAGAAAAAAAAAGTTCTGTGAAATATATTAATGTACCATCAGTGTCAATGCCGCTACCTCATTCTCCTGAAATTCCTATACCGAAACGACCTTTGAGCCCATCAAGTTCATCGAGTTTTATAGAAGGAAAAAGCGAACCCATTCCTTCTAGTGGAACACTATTTCAAGATCCAACTATTGCATCAGAACCACATTTGATTAGTCAATCAGAACTAAACGATCTTGTTAGAGATTTATATTTGACCAAAGAAAAATTTGAAATATTAAGACAGACATTAAAACAGTGGAATCTTTTACAGACTGACGTTAAAATTACAGCTTATCGAAATCGCCACAGCTCCTTAACTACCTTTTACTTAAAAGAGGATAGTTTAGTTTTTTGTAATGATATGGTTGATTTAATGTCGGCACTAAGCCACCATCATTCGCCAAAATAGTGGAGACTATTTATGGACGGATCAAAACAAAATCTAAAGGCAGTTTTAGTCCATAATAGCAACATATTTCTTTCTTTGCCTGTAGCGGACGGTGCTCACTAAACCTATGACATTTTAAAACTTATTTTAGAAACAATCAAATATGGTACACAACGTTCAAATGGAAAATATGTGCAGATTTAAAAATAGTGGCTATACGAAATATTGTTGTTTCTTATGTGAATGGGATAGCAGAGCGCGTTCAGAACATTACGGAAAACAAAACTGGCATTTAAGAAATAGATACGTTCTTGGTCAGAAAAATATTAAAAATTAATCATTAGTATCACCTGAGAATATCATTTTACCACCATTGCACATCAAACTTGGCTTAATCAAGAATTTTGTCAAAGCATTATGTAAGGATGGACCTGGATTTCAGTTTCTCAAAAATAAATTTCCTAGGCTCAGTGATGCTAAAATAAAAAAAGAATTTTTTTTTTGGGCCCGATATAACAAAATTAATTGATAACACAGGACCACAAAAAAAAACTGTCAATTTACTTTGACTACAATAGGTCTAGGTTTTTTGGGCCGCTGATCACGAATTCGAGGTCTGTCTTGGTCCATCATATCTAGATTTTGCATAAAATAGCTATAAAATTGTTAAAAATGGGTTCAAAATAAGACATTCATCGTTCTAAAGGGTATGGTATTCCGGAATGATCAAATTCGCCATATACCCGCCACTTTTGGGATCGGAAAGGTATTACTTCAATATGGTTTTGACAGCGACCATATGTTCTGCAGCTGTCAAGTGACGAAGAGGTTCTATATTGCTAATGCAACCATGCTACCTGATGCTATTGGCGATTTTGATCAAGATCAGAAAAATGCAAAATGTCATTTAACAGCTGTCAAGTTTACTTTGGCAGCTGTCAAGTTTCCTTTGACAACTGTGAAGTTTACTTTGACAGCCGAATGTCGAATGAAACTGTCAAAAACAATGCGAATATTCTATTCCATTGAAAAATCGTGGATTGGATTGGTTATAGTAAGGAGCCTGACATAATATGTTAATTGATAGCACTCAAGTGCACCTCAACAGCTATGAAATGATGCTTGCAAACCCGTGAACATTTTCGGAATCGTTGACTAGAATACTATGCCTTATGCCTTCATCGGAACTGTTGCAGTCCTGATATCCACGCAAGCTAATTGGCAACTCTGAGTGTAATTTGACAGCTGCCAAATGGCAGTCAACACTGTCGTGATGATAGGGTTACTCTATTTCCTGGAAACTTCGGTATACTATATTATATTATATAGTCTTGGTGGCTTTGGTAATGGTCCTAACATATAAAATGTTATTTGACAACTCTCAAGTATACTTTGACAGCTAGCACTGCTGAACAGAACTGTCAAGGCCATGGAAATATTTTAAGTTTAGATCTTTGAGAAAGACGCTACGTCTTATGCTTTCATCGATTCTGTTCCACTGCTGATATCCACGCAAGCTAATTGGCAGCTGCTAGTGTAATTTGACAGCTCTCAAATGGCAAATGAATGGGCGAATACTCCGTCGCAAGGGTCAATATTCCTTATACTCTTGTTTACTATACCAATTCCAACCCAATAGCATTGGGTAGCATGGTTGCATTGGCAATATAGAATCTCTTTGTTAAGGCATTTTGGCACTTGACAGCTGCAGAACATATGGTCGCTATTTGGGACACTGAAGCAATATCTGCAGAACCCAAGAGTGGCGGGTATATGGCGAATTTGATCATTCCGGAACCATGACCTTTAAAATGGCTATAGCTATTTTATGCAAAATCCAGATGTGATTGACCAAAACTGACCTCGAATTCGTGATCAGCGACCCAAAAAACATAACCTAGACCTACTCTACTCAAAGTAAATTGACAAAAAAAATTTTTAGAGTTCCATAGAAAAAAAAAGGCATGGTTGGCTTTTATTGATGTCACGAAAAACTTCCTCGGGAACCACAAATTACCAGATTTCCACGAAAAAAAAAAAATTAATGCTGAATGCCTCTCACGAACTATGATTCAATATCTCATTAAAAATCCATTTTCTACACTCTCATTTGAGTTTCTGTTCGGAAAATATGGGCTCAGTTAGCGATGAACATGGAGAGCGCTTTCACCAAGAAATAGCTGAGTTTGAGAAGCGTTATCAAGGTAAATGGGAATCAGCCATGCTTGCAGACTTCGGTTGGTGTCTTGAGAGGGATACTACGAGGACTGACTACAAGAGAAAAGTCAATCGATTAAAAAAGAAATTTAATGAAAGATAAAATTTTTTGTCACTAATTTAGCGTATTTTGGGATTAACCAATAAAAGCTTTTCTTTCTCTCTGACGTGATGTGACTATTTTGTTAATCAATTTTAATTGAGTTGGTGGGGAGAAATCTGTATTTCGTATTATAAACCCAGTGGAAAAAAAAAATATTTTTTTTGTTGCATAGTGTTATCATTACACAGGCACCGTATTCGCCAGGTATGGCATCTTGTGTTTTTTTTTGTTCCCCAAGTTGAAACTACCACTCCACAGACACTGTTTTGAATCTATAGAAACTATAAAAGTAAACTCGTTGGCCACATTGAAAACAACAACAGAAATTAAGTATAACAAGTATTTTAAAGTGGAAGAATATTCCTTTTTTACATGCAAATGTTTTTATTTTTCCGTATTTAAAGAATATATTCAGTATACCAACATAGTTAATTTATTATTGGAAAAATGGTTGTAACCTAGATAGTCTAAATCAGAGGTTCCCAAACTTTTTTTTCTCGTAGACCACTATCAAAATTTTACTGGTTCCGGTGGACCCCCTACTGCTACATTTCTACCATATTCCCAAATCTCGTCAAAAAATGTGAAGATTAGATCTAACGATGGAAATTTGCGTGGTGGCTGAGTTCCAACCCTAAATTCGGAGTGGTAAAAATAAAAAGAAAAATAATATATTTTCTTGTGTTCTATTTATTAAAATAATATGATTACAGACTTAATAGAATTAAAATTAAACCTTAATAAACGTACCGTAACTTCAACAATGCAAATCAACAATTAAAAAAAAATAATCATAATTTTAATGGGAGGGATGTACTTGATGGATTAACAGCAAATTATCAATATTTGGCTTCAGTTTTGTAAGGAATAACCGCAAATCTCCCCGTTCTGTGATGTTCAATCTGCTCCCTTTTTTTGTTAATAGGTTTGTAACGACACTAAAACTTTTTTCAACAAGGTATGACGAGGGAAACGCTATCAAAAGTTTTCTCGCAATTTCCCACCTCCCAGGATATTTTTCGGGTATTTCTGCCTGCAGCCAAAATGTTTGATAGCCTTTTTTAAATTTCACCTTCAGCTCCTTATTGGTGCTAAGCTGGAGTAGCTCCTCTTGTAATACCACATTCGCCACTTCCGTTTCATCAAATGGATTTATGATCCATGGTGGTATTTCCATCGTCAGAATATCTTCAAATCTATTTTTGAAGTCATCATGTAGGTAATTTTGATGTTGAACGTATGTCTGAATATCCTCATCAAGACATTCTGCCTGTGACAAGTGTGGAAACTGGGAGAATTCGCGCCGACTAATATTTTGCTTCATAAATTTCAATTTTCCAAGAAAAGCCGAAATTACACCCTTTGTTTTTATTAAATTTAGGCTGTCCCCTTGTAACTGCAGGTTAATGTCATTAAATTTTTTGAACAATTCTATCATATACTATCTATGTCTGCTTTCAATTTGATCAGGTTTTCTTTTAAATCTGGATCTTTACTTTCCAGAAACTCTAAAACTGATTCAAAAAGTGAGTAAAATCTTGTTAAACGTGCACCTTTCGATAACCAGCGTACTTCAGTATGTAAGAGCAATCGTTGGAAGTCTTCATCATTTTCGTCGCACAATTGTGCAAATAAACAGGTATTCAACGTATTGCTTCTTATTTTGTTAACTGCTTTAATCACAAATTGAAGCGATTGGTGCAATCTATCACTCAAATTTTTCGCTACCAGGTGTTGTCGGTGGATGACACAGTGAATTGCAGTTACTCCTGGTATAATTCTTTTAAGATGGCTTATAAACCCACGATATCGCCCGAAGATGGCTGCTGCCACCGAAATAATGTTTGTAAATGGAATCGATTTTTCCTTAAAAAAATCACTCAGGACAGTAAATATTGATTCGCCTTTAGTGTCCGTCTCCAAAGTTTTCGCGAATAGCAGCTCTTCATGGATTTCTTCGTCCATAACAAATCGAACATATGCCAATAATAATGCTTTATTACCAGGTAAAGTTGACTCGTCCAGTTGAATAGAAAAATGAGTTGTTTGCAGATAATTACACAAGAAGCTTTCAATATCAGAGCTCATTTCATCAATACGTCTTTATACAGTGTTGTTACTCAAAGGAATTCTTTTGAGTACGTCAAATGTAGATTTGTGCAGAACAGTTTTTAAAACCTCTTCAACAGCGGGTAAAATTAACTGTTCTCCGATGGTGTGCGGTTTTCCAGATTTCGCTATAAGCAATGAGATATTGTAAGATGCCCGCAAGCCATCATCGTTACTTTGAGACGTTGAAGCGAACATACTGTGCACGGTGGGTCTCTTTTCATACTTTTCCTTCAATGTTTGAAAATATTTTAAATCTTTACCTATTTTAGTAGGATGACACCTTCTTAGATGATCTTCGAGCTTCGATGGTTTCATAAAGTCATTGCTCAAAACTTTGTTGCATAAAAGGCATATGGTTAATCGTTTGTCAGCCTTTGATGGAAGAAAACCAATTTTCAAATAATCAACACTGTACTGTCGACATTTTCTTCTTAGATTCAGCCATGTTTCGTATCAGTTACCTACCTGTAAAGAAAAAAAATGTTTGTTTTAGTAATCATAAGGCGACTTTAACAGGATATGGCTATTTTAACAGAATAAAAAAATAGGATTAATTAATTATTGCAATGAAAAAACCAAAATGCCGGCGGCAAAACTGATTTTAATTATTAAAAGCAATAAACTGCTAAGACCCATATAGAGGTTTTCACAAAACGGCTGAACCTATTTTAATGTAATATAAAATATTTTTTGATTAATTATATTTTGATACATTTTTGTAAATTCTAGAGAAAATACTTTTAAAGAATATTTTGACATCAAAACTCCGCGATTTTAATGATTTATTTATTACTTTGATGTACGTTACGAGTGGTACATAAAGACTCGTACAATTTATGAAAATATTTTTAGTCATTTAGCATTAGCAACTACGAGGGCACTGAAATATGTACAAACATGCAGGTCAATCATATATCTCTCCTTTAGTGAATCACCACAGTCGGGTAAATAAATAATTTTATAATAAAAAGTACTAAAAGTTCAATCTTTGTCGGCTTTCTGTTCTTTTATAGAAGTATCGAATAATGGCCCTGTTCAGTATTTAATTTTTATTACGTACCTAGTACACACAAACATAACAAATATAATATTATTACAATATAAAATAAAAATATGAATAACAAATAGGCAGGTACTTACTTTTTCCGGCACTGGCAAACACTGACATCGATTCACTCACACTTTTCTTTTCCAAATTCCGTAAACAACGTTTGTCCTTGGCATTCGTATTTATATTGGTGAAGAATCAAACAAGTTCATGCAAGATTGCAAGCACAGCACAAATCGTATTTCGTCCCTTTGCACATCTGAACGGGTTGCATTGCGGGCTTTGCAAGTCTCGACGCGCGTTGTACTGAATATCGAATATGCAAGTTTTTACAAGTAAGAGTCACTGACCTTCTTAAAATACACTACTCAAAAAAATTAAGGGAGGTTTTAAAACAAGGAAATTAATGCTAAATAAACAGGCTATCCGATCCATATGCCGGCCTAACTGAAAAAAATTTGTTCAACCCGTGGACCAAAAAAAAAAGCAAAATATTTGCAATATTATTTTTTCGCGCTATCTGTTAGGATTGCATAAGAACCGTAGCTCCTAAAAAATTTTAGCCAAAAAATCTGAAAATTAGAATCTTAAAGCTTCAAAATGCTTTTTTTAAAGTCTCAATACGACCATTTTTCCCCGAAATACAGTCTGTCAAAAATCACCGAAAAATTTGGAATTTTTTTTGCTCCCTTAATTTTTTTTGAGTAGTGTATTATCTGCCTACATTGATAGGTAAAGCCAAGCCAACATTTTTGTTCTTTACTATCGAAACCAGATAAATTTTCGTGGACCCCCACTTACAACTTGTGAACCCTCATTTTTTTTTCACGCCAACGTAGACCTCCGTCGAGTCTCCCGTGGACCCCTGGGGGTCCACCTGAACCACTTTGAGAATCACTGGTCTAAATTATAAAGATCCCGTTCGGTTCAGAAACTGAGCATTCCTTATGGAATAACTATCATCAGTAAATAGCAACGAAAGATAATCAGTCATCGGTTTTATATATCTTATATGTAACACCGATATTATTATTTTCAGACTGCGTATCATAAAATTTATTTTATTGAAGATAGACAACAAAAAAAGCTTCTGGCGCTGATGGAATCTCTTCTATAGTTTTCTGTAAACTTTTTAATCTACGCTACAAAAAGGGAATATTTCCTTGCTGCTGGAAATACGCTACTGTTCAGCCGATAGCCAAAAAAGGCAAGAAGACCTTGCCAAACATCTACCGACCAGTCGCACTGTTTTTGATAACATCGAAAGTTGTGGAAAAGGCTATCAATCAGCCTCTTCTAAAATATGTAGAAATGCATTACACATCAACAATCAATATAGCTTTGGTAAGTAAAGATCAACAGGAGATCTTCTAACTTATGTTAAACCCGTTTGAAACAGCGAAATTGAACTATTTGGAAAATATCAAGTTGCACTTGATATATCCAAGGCGTTTGACCGTAATTGACATGACCGATTGTTGGGTAAGCGGCGCTCTTAAGGTATGTCTGAACAGTTTTGTTTATGGTTCTCGTTTACTAGTGGTAGTTGAGGGGATTCTTTTAATACCTTCACTACCAATGCCGGTGTGCCCGCCCCAAGGCGCCATACTATCTCTTAGCGGACCAAAAATCCAATTTGCAGCTTTGCAAACGACCATACGCTTATTGCTTCATTTATTTTGAAAGCCTGAACATCTGTTACTCATGCAGATATCTGCAGATAGCAGGAAGTCGTTTAACTTAACAAAGATCTGGAAAATGTTCTATCTTGAGGTAACAGTAACAACGTAAAAGGACGTTGGGCTGGAAGCAAGTGTGTCTTGGCATGAACATGTTGCATGCATAGCAAAAAGTGCTTTTATTTCGGTACAAAGCTCAAATTCGACCAAGGGTAGAATACCGCTCCCATATTTGGGGTTTTGCTCCCAAACATACACTACATTCTAATCAGAAAAGAGCTGTTCTCCTAATTGGAGACCCTGAACTCACCAACAACTTTGATTCCTTGGAACATTGAAGAACAGTTGGTTCTGTACAAGTACTCTCATGGAAAGTGTTCTATGGATGTAGCCCGCTTAATATCCCCCAGAACGGTGCATGTCAGGAATACACATGGCACTAATACATCACATCTGTATGAGGTTCAGCGTGTTACTTCTCGTACAACCCTTTTCAAGCAGTGTTTTATATGGAGAACTTCATCCCTTTGGCATGATTTGCCCAGGTCTGTGTTTCCCACTGAGTACAATTTACAGCGATTCAAGACCAACGTGAATCACTTTTCCGCCAATGTGTCGCTTCTGTAGTGCCTTAGGGATTTCCTTGCAGCACATGTGCTACGCCCATAAATAAAAAAATCTAAATTATAGAGCTGAGCGTCCGTCGGGCCCTCTCACACACGTCCCATTAGTTTAGAATCGTTGGCCTCCTTTTAGAATAATGGTAATCAGTAAATGTTTTTTTATATTTCTAAAATACGGCATTCTAATAAAATGTCTCAATTGACTAAATATAATACTAGGGCTTCAAAGCGGAGTCCTTTTGAAGCCGTTACGGATAATCTGTTGATTTATTATATAACAAAGCCCAATATATTATTTATTTGAGAAAATAGAAAAAAGAACTTTATATAAAGGATAAGAAGGCTTTTGTGTTGAGCATTATACAGTAAAATGTTTGTTTATAAAGAATAAATCAGAAATATATGTAGCAAGTAAATTACATATTTTGAAGGATTTTTCAAAATTGTGATAAATTACAATTATAAGGAATGCGAGACATTTCTAAGGGAGGGCGTAATTTGTTTTATATCGCATCGGGGCATACTGTTGCTATATGCTTGGTAAAGCACCATCATTTCACTTTAATTATTAGTATTTGTTATTTTGCCGAAGTGTAAACAACATATTTTTTTTGGGCATTCAATATGTCGAATGACGTGCCAACAAAACACCATTTACGGGAAGTGTTACTTGTCAAAGAAAAGCGCTGCTAAAAATCATCGATTGCTGTCGGAAACCTATGGTAATTATATTTTATCGATGTGAGTACTGGTTTCGATGCTTTAAAAGTGGTGATTTGGACACGGAAAACAAAGAACGTCCAGGTCAGCCGAGAAAGTTTAAAGATGAAAAATTAAAGGCATTACTCGATGAAGGCCCGTGCCAAATGCAAAAAGAACTTGCAGAATCATTCATCATGATCGCACAACTATTTCCAAGCGCTTACGTGCACTGGGAATGATCCAAAAGCAAAGAAATTGGATGCCGTACAAATTAAACCAAGAGACGTTGAAAGGCGAGTTTTCACCTGTGAACATCTGCTTTAATGGCACAATCGGAAATGTTGTTTGCATCGTATCGTAAACTGCTAATGAAAAATGGATACGCCACGATAATCCCAAGCGCAAAAAATCATGGGTAAAGTCCGCTGAACTATCAACATCCTTACCAAAGCCGAATATTCATGACTCCAAGCTTATTCTGTGTATCTGGTGGAATCAGTCGGGTGTAGTAATCCAATCCAACAGAACAATTATTGAGGAACGTTACCGACAACAATTGATGCAGTTGAGCAGAACGTTGAAGGAAAAACGACCACAATATGCCAAAAGACATGACAAAGTGATTTTTCAACATGACAACGCTCGGCCGCATGTTGCAAAACCCATCAAGGAAACGCTAGAAACGCTTGGATGGGATATCCTACCTCACCCGTCATACTCGCCACTTGTTCCGATCGATGACGCACCGCGCCTGTCTGAACTGCGCTTCCATTCTTATGAGGATATCAAAAAATGGGTCGATTCGTGGATAACCTCAAAAGATGAGTTGTTCTTTCAACGGAGTATTTATATGTTGCCCCAAAGATGGAGAAAGTAATGGTTTGCGATGGACAATACTTTGAAAAATATTATATGCAAATATTTTTTTTACAATAAAGCGATATTTTTTTTACCGAAAAATCCGTCAAAATTAATTCACATATCCAATAATATAACAGTTGTCCGATATTGTCGAATAGTTGGTGGGCTTTCCAAAACATTTTTTGTTTTTTTTTGTAACGATTTTTATTAAAATTTATCAAAAATTACTTTCTACTTTCTAATCCTTTTGTTTAATACTTCTCTCGCTAATTATTGTATCCGAGATTTTTTCATTTTTTTACGTTTCAGAGACTCTAAATCACGAAACAAACTTTAATCCGTCGATCTGTTGGGATTATAACACTGATAATATCTGAAGTGTGAGAGAAGCTTTTGGTTTTCGAGTTACATCTTTTAAAGGCAAAAAGTTATATTTTATATAGTTTCAATCCCTTGTTTCTGGTTACAAATTGGAACCGGAATAAGTTTCAAGTATAATAATTTATGGTTAATTATTTAGAGGTTTAAGGGATATGCACGGTGTGTCTGAAACAGGTTTTAATGACTTCTTTGATTGTGTTAGCCGATACTTATTGAAAATTCATAATAAAATTATATAAAAACAACACAATATGTTTTAATTTCCATTATATTTAAAATAACTTGACAATTGTTTCACCATACAATGCTTCTTCAGAAGTAAATTAGAAAGAAAAATATTTGGTATTGATCCTGATTATATATCTTAGGTAATTAAGGATAGTTTTTTTAAGCACTATATAACCAGGATCACTATCAAATATTTTTCTTTTTAATTTACTTATGAAGAAGCCGTTGTGCGGTGAAACAAGTATCAAGTTTTGAAAAAAGTTCATTTAAAAATTGAATATGGAAAATTTCGAAATAAACATCATTTTCTACATTAATAATATAATTACATTAATTTGAGACGTGGTAGAAGTTTGTTCGTGCTCTGGAACCAAAATTATGGTAGTTTTAAGATTTTTTAAAATTCCAGATTAAAAATCTGTGAAAACATATTTTACTCATTTTTTTTGGTATTTTTTTAAAATTTTCATAACTTTAGTTCTAGATCATCTAGAAATTGCTTTAAAAAAAATGATATTGAAGGTTTTAACTTCTAGTTTCATAATCTAATATGAACATGCTTTCTCATCGAGGTATAATTTTGCTAATTACGTCAAAATAATATATGATTTATCTTTAGTACAATATTTAATGGCTTCTCTCTTTTTTGAGATAAAGAAATAGCTATTTCAGATCGTTTCTTGTCAAAAAATTTTTCTTTCTTAATGTTTTTTAATAAAACACATACTAAATGTTTTTTTTTATTTCAGAAGCAGAGTATCACCTATTTTTTTAAATTTTCGAAATTATTTGAGCGGCAACAAAAATGAGGCTTTCCCTATGTCAATTCCATAGTACATTTTGGACAATACCTTGCAACTTTTGTTTCCACTCTAGATTCAGTATTTAAAAAATTAATATGTCCTGATTTTCGCGCTAAATCACACAAACTGCATTCATATAATTTTTCTTCTTGAGACCTTGTATTTCTATGCAGTGCTTTAAATGTTGAATAATCAGGTAACTCAATGAATTTAATTGTTTCATTTTTTTAACAGCCTCATAAACTAAAATTTTACAAAAGGGCAAATTAGGGATGTAAACATCGTAAAGTAAAACATCGATTATTAACGTATCGATGTTTTTTTAAAAAAACATCGATGTTTTTAAAAAACTTCGATGTCAAAAAAAAACATCACCTCAAAAACATCGATGTATCGTAATATCGATTTTTTTTTCCAATTTTTTTATTTATTGTGAGCGTAGAAGGGTGGTATATACTAATGTGTGTGTATGAATGGAGTTTCTGTACAATGTATACATTCTGAACGAGGAGTTGTTTTTTTTTTTTGGAATGAAATTCATTTGAAATTATATAATATGGCCTTATTTTTATTAATGATTATCAGAAAAAAGTGACAAATACAAAACTAAATAATTTATTTATTTAAAACCGAATTCAGAAGCAATAATTTGGAGACACGTTTTGCTGCCAATCGATTTCCTTGTTGATTTATGATCACACACCGGCTCGGCTTTGGAAAAAAGTCGTTTGCTCGGAACTGACGTCGATACAATAGATAGGTATTTAACAGCGTACTTGTAGAGTCCCGGGAACATACTCTTCATGTCATCCCATATTTCAATGGGATTCTGGGTTATGGGAGCAACAATCGACCCAAGGTACATTTGTACCTCAGTCTCTTTGTTGAAAAAGATGTCTGATTCGCCTTCATGTTACTGTGGGTCAAATGCTTATGGTATTCCCAAATATCAAAGGCCTTTTCTTCTTTTTCGGACTCGTCGGATGATTCTGATTTATTGGCGTTATTGGCTAGTTTCGAAAATCCGTTTAGATAACTGACCACTTTACTCTTAGCAAAGGGATCTTTTAAAGTGCAGTAACTTGAACCACGAGTTAAGAGTAGTTGCCAACGCTAAAATTGAGTTGTGTTTCAGTTTTTCGAACCGTTTACTCATTTCCTTTTACAATTCATTATATATATATATATATATATATATATATATATATTATATATATATATATATTATTTATTTGCCATCAGGCAATCAGTGGCTTCAACATTCTGATTAGACGAGATGACGTCCGTGGTACTTTGAATAAATTAAACAATGAAATAGTTACCGAATAAAAGGGGGGTCACGAGAGAAATTTACAATTAGCACATAATTAACTGCATTTGACTTGAACTTCTTATAAATTTACCATAACGTATTTGTTCCCGACATTTTAAAGCAATAAAACAATAGTACGTATTAATAATCTACTCACCTTTTCGAAATTACATACAGGCAACTTCAGCCAAGTCTTTTTGTAGTTTATATTGCATTATGATTGAATGTTAATCGAACTGAACGAAAGAAGTGAGTGAAACATTAAAATTATTGTTCCTTCATTTATTAACAGGAGACAGTACCATTAATCCAAATCATTCATTTTCAACTAGCTAGAGAAATAGTTCATGGGTCATTTAATATCGCTAACCGTAGTTGAAGTAGTATTAAAAATAGATGGAGCTGTTTGAAATAGTGAGTATTTCCACTAGACGTAACATCAATAAGAAACATTGTTTGAATTAATAGCGATGCATCGATGTTTTTCGATTTAAAACATCGATGGCAAACATCGATGTTTTTTGACCAAAACATCGATGTATCGTTTGCATCCCTAGTGCAAATTAATGTGGGAAGATGTTTATCGTCTGAGTCGAAATTTATGACTTTTAAAAATATTATCTTTTAAAGATCCAGCGATTTTTGTCATCGAATCTTTTTTTTTCAGGCATAATAAAGATAACTTTTCTTGATTTTCTTCATGAATAAGGGCACTATCTTTTCGTTTTTTATACATTTCGTTGAATTAAATAAGATAAGAAAATGAGAACTGTTATGTTATTTTCTACAACTTTCCACACTAGCCAACTTAAATTTAACTAATAACATTATTGACCTCACTCAAATTAAAATCTATCACATGCACATTTATATAATGTCGAGAAAATGAACTTTGATTTTTAACCTGGAATTTTAAAAATCTTAAAATTACCATAATTTTGGTTCCAGAGCACCAACAGACTTTTTAACCCACGTCTCAAATTAACGATTTTCACGCATGCTATTATAGACAGTTGCAATAACATCTCATAAATATGATGTAAATATCTTTTAAATAAATTCAATGAGAAAATTATGTTTATTTCGAAATTTTCCATTTTTAATTTTTAAATGCACTGTTTTCAAAAAACGGCTTGGCAAAAAATGTTAAAATTATTCACACGTGCATGTATGTAGTATTACTACACTAATCGATTACCATCGGAAAATTTGGAGTGGTCGCCGAAGTCATTAAAACCTCTTTCGGGCCCATCGTGTACGAGAATTGGTAAGAAAAGGTTGCTTCGAATATATTATGTCTCTTCTAGGAAAATTATGTTTTTTTTTTATTATTTCCAATTTAAGCAGAGGCCTGTTCCCTGCTGAACTTTGTTTTACAATCAATATGTACCATAAAGAAGTTATTATTTAAAATATCAGCTATGGTTCAAGTACTTCTTTGGTGTGAAAAAGGCAAATTCAGTACTAATTTACAACTGTGTGTTTATGAGGACCATAAGTAGTCAAACAATTTATTTAGTAGTCAACCACATTACAAATTCACACCAAATCAATATTCGCTGCTAAAGTTGAACAAAATCTCTATTTTAGCAATTATTTACTGTTCTCCCATCTATTGACCTATTTTTGGATGTGTTTTCTCGTATCACGACTCATCGACCGAGCTAGGATAGTGAGAGGAGAGAACAGAACGCAGAGCTTATTGCTGCACGAGCGCAATATGACAGCAAGATAGAGTTAGTACATATGGGTAATGTGAACTCAATATTGAGATCATATCTATCCTTTGCCGGCCACTATTTAAGAAAATGACCTGTAGAGAAATTATTGGCAAGGGCAAAGTCGCAGGTAGCCTACAATTAACGCGATAAAACCGGAATCTCTCGTCGAGATATCGACACTTTGTCATTACGAAGTATCCGTCTGCGATCTGTGACTTGAACGATGTTCGACAGGAGGTTAATATCAGCAAAAGATACTAATTGTTATATCTTACAGTCGCACCTTTTTGTATTTCAATTTAAAAAGAAGTGAAACTATGGTTTGCTTTTTTTCGTAATTTATATTTTTCTTAAAGGATCGATGCTAGTAAAGTTTTTAGAGTATACTATGATACTATCAGTATAGTTGCCAGATCGAAGGTGTGAGAGACATATAGATATAATGGGTATTTCTCTAAAAAAGAGACTAAAGGCGAAACTACTTCTGCCTTGTAAAAGTTTAGACACATAGTAAACTAAAAATTGCTGATGAGATTTTTTTACAAAAAAGAACGCTATCATGCTTTTGACCTTTAAATACTTACAACCAATTTAAAAATCGATACCCGGAGAGAAGATTATAAAACATAACATCCATTGAAAAGAGTCCCAATAGAGGATATGCTCTTTTTTTAACCTTCTTGGCTACGTCACAGGATACTATCCTAGAAGTTGTAAATACCTGAAACTTAATTTTTAATGATTTCTAACAAAAATAAACGAATCTTTTTAAAATTAAACCTTTTTTACTGCAGATGAGTTACCTTTTTCGTAAACAAAAGCTGATTATTTTGTTGTTTTTACGCTTTCTAAAGCTCTTCTGTAATCTCTATTTAGATTTTTTTTTCAGGGATCAAAAATTATTTAAATTTCGATATTGGCTTATTATTTTTTCAATTAAGCCACCCAAACGCTTTTTGTCTTTATATTTTGGTCTTCACAGAGGTGGTTTTTTATTCCTGAAGTTTAAAATATATTTTTTTCATTATACTTTAAAAATTAATACATCACAAAAAAAGTCGTTTTTTTGTTTTAAAATTAATTTTCCTTTATCGCATGTTTTGAGGCTTGTTATTAATTAATTGGTATTTTTCTGCTCTTGCTAAAGGGGAGTATTGTGTTGGTGAAAAAAAAACTTCTTTCTGTCCCATGTATTCACATACATCGGCATCTCCGTACCATTTCTTCAGTTGTTATTGAAGTTGTTATTTTGTGCTAGTCGAAAAATGTACGCAGCGTCCGGAACTCTACACCAGTCACTGATATTCCGAAGTCACGAGTGCTGTTTCTACCGGGTTCTCACCGACCATCCATTTTTCCCCTGAAGAGTAAATTTTTGGAATCAAGTAGCCATCACCTCTTAGTTATGTTGCAAATAAGACACCTTTCTTTGTTTTACGATATTAAGTAGTTGCTTCTTCACCCGGTCATTTGAAGCACTTCTTCATTGGTTAGGTGCTCTGTCCAAGAAATTCATAGCAAACGTAGCAGTATCCATAGCTTGAAAGCTTCAATACGATTTAATAATCTTACTTTTAACGACAAGTCTTTACGCCATATAAGAGGACCGGCTGACATAGCATTTTATTACTCGTAGGCGCAGGGGGAGAAGTAATTGTCTTTGAAGCCCCACGTTTTTCAACTTTAGAAAGGTATGCGCCTTTGCCATGCCATTCTGCAGTTTAACCTTCCCATCACAGTCCCATCATTAGTTGACGACAGAGTCAAAAAAAGACTCCCTGAGATTTTTGCATTTTTAAGTTTCAGTGATTCTGTTGGATAACTCTCGAACGAAATTAGACACTTACTTACTTACTTACTTTAATCCTTATGCCTTTCTACCCCTTTATGGATGTAAGGCCCATGGAGTTGAGTTATTCTGTATTTGTCCTTTCCATATTTTTTTCCACCTCTTTTTATCCTGTGTGGGTCGTCTGGCGTGTTCCCACTCTATTCCTTTTTTGGACACTGCCTCTCTAACATCCCCCCAACCATGCCCTTCTAGGTCGGCCTCTCGTTCTTTTCTTGCTCACTCTGGCTTCAAACACTTGTCTAACTATTCTTTGTTCAGGCATCCTTTCGACGTGATCATACCATCTTAGTTGTGCTTCCTCAACCTTTTCCACCATTGGTTTCAGGTTCACATTCTTTCTTGAGTTGTATATTCCTAACCCTGTCCATCCTTGTTTTGTCCTCTATTTTCCTTTTGAATTTTATTTATGTAGCCGTTATCTTTCCTTTCTGTTTTTCTGTCATTGTCCATGTTTCTCCCCCATATAAAAGTATTGGTGTTGCAACCTTCTCGAATACTTGGGCTTTAATATTTTTTGGTACCTCTTTCTTTCCTAGGAATGTATTGTTTCTACTATTAAATAATCTTCCTCCTGTTATTATTCTCCCCTTGATCTCCTTTTCCATCCTTCCATCCTCCGTTATTGTTGATCCCAATATTTAAACTTATCCACTTGGCCCAGCCTTTCCTCTCCTATCTTTATTTCCTGTTTTCGCTTTGCTCTCGTATTATCATAGCCTTTGTCTTTTCTTTATTAATTTTCATGTTTATTTTTCCAATGCTTCTTTATATATCCGTATGTTCTTATTAAGCGTTTCCTCGTCTTTTACTATAATAACTATAT